>JANAVB010011398.1:5146702-5261702 GCA_029216955.1 Iris pallida | reverse complement strand
ATTCTAATCCCTTGTAGAACTTCATTTAGATATAATTCTTTCATAATACAATGAATTGATGACTTATGATAGGTCTTTATCTTAGAGATGATAGTATAACTCTGACATTAGAACAGTAACCCTTTTAGTTAAATCCCTGTTGTGTATGATTACCAGTTTTTGTATAGGATGTTAGTCTGCTCAGGAGGTAGTGACCCCTCCGACTGATCAGAAAGATAGTAGGATGTATATATTGATGGTTAGAACAGTAATATTTTATAGGTGTACTTTAAAAGTAACAAAGATATTCAAGGTTGGTTTGTTTTTGTGAACTGGAATAATTTTAGGTTATTGATTCTCGAGATATTTCACTTAAGATTGTGATGCTAAACTTAGGAATTTAGGAATGAATAAGAGAATTTAACTGTAGTGCCATGATGATACAAAATTGAATAAGATATTGGTAAGAGGATAACTAGAAAGAGAGTGAACACAAGGATTTTGAGTTATAGGAAAATTTTAAAGATTTGGTGGAGATTTTAAAATTTTAAGAAGGTTGATATTCAAGGTGTATGTGAAGGAAATACGAAGGTATTTTATAATGGAGAATAAGTTCCTGAAAGACATAGTAGTATTAGCTTCGAATAATTTCGAAGACAGTGATTTGAACAAGTTTGAGGATTTCATAAACTTTGATTTAGAGATTTTGGATCCAAGTTAGGACAAGGTATAGGAATTCAAATTTTGGATGATTAAGTTGATAGGGGAGAATAAGATCGAAAAGAAGGAAGAAGAGTTTTAACAAGAGCATGATACATGAGAAATGTCTTAGGGATTTAGGCCCCGCCTCCAGGAGGGAGTTCTAGTCACCAGACCTAGTTGGAGGTGAGTTCTGACCTAGACCTTAGCATGTCTTTGATGAATTAATGCACCCTACTATTGCCTGTATGATTTGATACCTGGTGACTGCCTAGTGCTGTAGTATGACTAGTATAGCTAGATGAAACCCGAGATTTATATTGTATACCATGACCCGTTGGTTATTCCTTCAAATTGAATGATTTAGACGATTTCTAGATGTGGTTAGAATATGGTTCCCTTGGTTGGTAATGGTCAGAAATAGTGCTCCTAGACTAGTTTTGACTTCGGTTGACCATTTTGACCAAAAGTCAACAAAAGTCAACCGAGAGTCAAACTTAGCCTATAAGTGACTAGAATTGACCGAAACCAAACCAGAGTTGACCAGTTGACTGAAAGTTAACTGTTAGTCAACATTTGACTAGTTTTACCTAGGGTTGACTCAGTGTTGACTAGAGTTGACTTTTGACCAAAAGTCAACTGTAAGTCAACCCTTGACCCAGATTAACCTAGTTTGACTTGGATTGACTTCATGTGACCTTGTTTGACCTTGGTTGTCCTAGTATGACCTGGTTTGACCCAGTTTGACCTAGTTTAGCTTGGTGTGACTTAGTTTGACCTAGTTTGACTTAGACATGCATATCATGACTAGATTAGCTTTCCTTTTATTATTAAACCCTGTTTGGACTCATGGTATATCATCTTTAGGTCTGTGATATCTCTGAGCACCTGTTCACTTTATCAGCTCAGAACCACAGGCGAGTACATTCACTGATAGTTTTCATTGTCTTGATATCTGCTATATCTGATTTTGTTGTAGTATCTTACTTGATTTTCGACCAGGCTTATAGCAGTGGCAGTATATGACAGGCTCGCACATAAAAATATGCACTATAGCCATTCAAAATTGCAGTCAATCATCTGCTCACCATCCTTACTCTTAAGAGGAGGTTGCATGTCGGAATGAATAGAAGGAGCGTCTGCCGCTCTCGACAGAGAAGCAAGCCTCTTCCCTTTGGCCGCCGCACCAGTCGACCTAGAAGTTTTGGAGGCATAGTAGAAAGTATGATGAAGTCGAATGAGAAGAAGGTGAAAGAGGAAAATATCTCTCTCTGAATGACTCCTATTTATAGAGTTGCTGAAAAGAGACTCTTCGATTCTCAAAATCATTAAGCATAGGGACGATGTTTGGGGACTTTATCCCTAATAATCGTCGAGCGTCTCTTCGGTTTTCGAGATCATTAAAGATAATATCGACGTTTGGGGACTCTATCCCCAGTAACCGTAGGCTTAATCTCGAAAATGGATCCACAACCGAATCAGGAAAATTAAATGCAGCAGTGACAGCTGGCAGGCTGATGGAATCTCCTTACGGTTCAATATGTCCCTGCGACTCAAGATTTGTTCTGCGGCTCAGGATTTCCCTGCGACTCAAGATCTCTCTGTAGTTCGAAAAACTTCCTGCAAACTTAAAGACTCCCTATGGTTTGACATATTTTCATGCTTCTTATTCAAAGTATTCCAAATTTGTAATTTGAAAACTTTTAAGGGGGTCTTGTAGAAGCATAAAAAATATAGGGTTCATGCGGTTTACAAATTGTCGCATAGGTACTTTAGGCCAAACAGGTCCGCATGAAGGAAAGCCGCATGACTGTTCAAAAGACATATGCGGCCCGTTGACAAACAGCTGTAGAAGGAAGATATGCGGCCAAGAGGAGCAGTTCGACGGATAATGCTGACAAGTCCTAGCAAAACATGACAGTTCTGACACTTCGACAAGAAAGATAAGACGTGAGACGTCGCCCAAAAGCAGGGTTCATATGTCTCTATGCGGCCAGAAGAGTGTCATCTAAGCCGCATGAACCTTATGCGGCTCAGACTTATGCGGCACCAAAAGTCTCCAAACTTCAGCAACTATGATCCAAGCCGCATGAGTCTCATGCGACCCCACATGATTGAATACTGAGAAAACTATATGCAACAGGATACGTGGCAATCTGACCAAGTCCATAACTACCCAGATTTGTTGCAACAAAATCCCAACAAATCGACAGATGGTAGCCAAAGAGCGGGTCTTCGCGTGGTAATCAGCCATGTGGCCGCAAGCCGTCTATGCGGCTCAAAATATATTCTATTATAAATAGCAGGGTGCCACACCCCTGCAAAAGGCTGGCAACCTTCAAGAGAAAAGCAATTTATTCACGAGCTAGAGACTGCATCAGATAGTCCATGGAGTAAGGCGGAGTTGATAGCACTTTCCCGAGCCTCCACCGTCACCCCCCATAATCAAAACTAATCAATTGTACTTAGATTATTTCCTAGGATTTCTTTCTTGGCTTTCCTTTGTACAAGCGAGTTTGCAATCAATTTTAGTGTTCTGTAATACCTGTCTTTGATTTTTTTATGGCAAACAATTCGTTATTTGCAAATATTTATAGAAATATTGCAAAAACCTCCTATAACCATTGTAAGAGAAATCTGTAACACTCGAATTTATAATGGTTGCAAAAACTATTGCATATTGATTGTGCAATGGGTTATATAGTTTTTGCAACGGTCCACCAACAACATGATGTTCGGAGGCACAATAAGCAGTGATACACATGTAAGAGGGTGCAAATAGCTTTAGAGATTTCCGTACCAACACCGTAGATGCAAAGCTATCAATGTTAGTAACAATGGCATAATATACTTTCGAAGGGAGGTGTTATCGACCGGACATTACGACGAGCTTCAATTGACGACATTTGGGTTGGTTAAATTATCAAGGAGGCAGAAGTTTAATTGAGGCTGATGCTTCAATGAGCTTTTTGGTCACTAATGACGAGAAACTTTATCCAGATGGCGACATAAAAAACTCGAGTCGAGTTCTGTATAAGAGGGGTATGGCATGGACGATTTTGCGTGAATACAAGTCCAAGACTAATTTTGCAGAGAAGAGGTATTATCCATTGCATATGGATATGTATGTTCCATAAAAAAATAATTTTCATTTTTTTCTTATAATTATTTCCGATTCACCAATTTTTTTTATCACTTTTGAAAATAAAAAATAAATCAACAAAAAAATATACGAAAACCTTAAACTATTTTTATTTTTCGTTGTTCTGAACTATCTTTTTTTATATCGAATATGGAAAAATATTTAAAAAAAACAACACTTGGTTAGTCAAAAGGAATGACTAGGTAAAATATATGAAAATAAGCAGCCAGATTTTTTGTTCAAAATACTAAGTTGGTTGCGTCTCTAACTTATTTTTGACTTGTAGATCACCATTAACATTCATGCGTCTCTCACATATATCCTTATGGAAATTGGAGTAAATACTATCCCATCGATGGATGCCATATAAACTCTCTTCGGAATTCTGGTAACAGATTTCCTTCTTGCGTTGATTGTTCGCCTGCTTCTCATGTTTCATGGAGTGTCGACTAACTTGTTCATCAAAATGCCATTGAAACAGCTGTTGTTTAACTGTGGGTTCTTTGTTTTTCTGTTACATATACTCTATGCAGTCTTCCTTTCTAAGCTTGGAATGAAGGATTCTTTAATGCTTCCAGGATGGATCAAGAAAGCAATTTGATGACTTGGAGGCTTCGTCGAACTCCATTGCTCATTTCAAGTTATAGTTTCTATCTTCATGTGTATTACTATTTTTGTACAGAAATATCATTCACTAAGCCTCTACTGGGTCAGTTAGGCCTACATTGTTACCGATGCTGAAATTTGTGTAAAAATACCAACAAATGAGTTTCATATGAAAGAAAGTTAAGGAATCAATTTTAAATTACTGATCTTCAAATGGGGGTGAATCTCTCGAGGCACTCCCATTGTTTTGGAAGGTACAAATTTAAGGAATATCTTGAAGCTCTTTCCTTTTTTAATTTTTTTACTTTTTTATCTTTGTTTTTATTTATGTTTTTTCATTATGGGCTGCTTGTATTTGCTTGGTATTATGAATTTGTATTTCTTCTGGTGAAATAACTAAGATGAAATTGAGGACAATGATTACACAGCTTTCTTTCACCTCTATTTTCATTATAAGTGAACAGTCTCAAAAAAAAGAAGTGATAATTAACTATTCCAATTTGTAAGATCAAGGGCCATGTGCTATTAAATTGTGTGTTGGATGAGAATTCAGTGACTTGATTGTTATGTATCTCTGTTTTCTGGGTTGTCTATAATTTCTCAATCGTCAAGTTCATTGTAGAGAAACTTAACTGTGATGTTGGTAGTGTATGACATCTTTTTTTTCTTTTTTCTTTCTTTTTCATTTCTCGCTCCTTATTCCTTTTTGTGAGTATGTCATTTCACAATTAAGTTTGCATGCAAATATAGCTTAAACAACTAATGTTGCTTAGTTGAGATATTACTAATGGTTGGATTACTGCAACTTAACTTGGAAAATTGGACCTTGAGTTTTTACTTTTGGAAAGTTTGGACCCAGAGATATTACCAACGGTCGGATTGTTGCAACATACACAATGGTGGGAGGGGAGGGCTAATTATCGTTTAGACCCTGTTCTAGCTTAAAGTTTTAGACAAGTCCAATTGGAAAGTTTGGACCATGAATATTTTTCTATTATACTTTGAACATGAGTACAAGGGCAATAACCAACACATGTTAGAAAGGAGGGTATATTGTTAAAAAAGGAAACCAAAAATAAACTCTATGGTCTAAACTTTCTAGTTGGAGAGGTCAGATATTAAACTCATCGAAATGCCAATTACTCCCAAAAAAAATGCATTATCCTGCCTAGAGTATCACATCTAATATATGATTTTTTTCTCAAATATTTGTCTGCTAGCAAGTTTATGTCTATTCTAAAATCTGCTACCAGTGCATTATAGAATATCATTTAGGAAACTAAGTATATACTTCATCAGACTATGCAACTAAACTAGAGGAACAAGAGAACCTGGCTAGCAAATTTTTCCAAAGACAAGTGAATGCAGAAAAGTCATGTGTCTTTGCAAACTCCCGGGCTAAAGGATTATAATTCTCACCTATGTTTATTACAACAATGTATTTGTATTATTTTCTGTTGGTCCACTGGTCATGGTTGAACATAATTTTAATAACTGATCTAACCCTGTCTCGATATAAGGGCTATTTGGACGATCTGCTAGTACTTCTATTGTTACCGTTCAAGACTTAGAGCCATATTTGTTATTGCGTCTGTATTTCCATTTATCAATTATCAATATATTTTCACATTTTATTGAGTTTAAGAATACGATGTAAACTGTGTCGTAGTAGCAAATAGGCCACCCAAAAAACATTTTCAAAAATATCCATTTGTTTTGAAAACAAAACCCAAAAACCATAAACCCAATTCCTACCTGCTTGAACATTCTAAAGCCCAAAGCCCACTGAGTTACAAACCATAAATTCATCCTTTTTGTACCAACAGAACTCTGGGCAAATTTGCCCCAAATTCGGCCCGATTTTGGATAGTGTATGTTGCTTTGAATTCAGTCTTCCTGCTGTTACGGATGCAACGACTATCTGCTGAGATTCTTTCAAAGAATTATGTCCGAATTCTTCCTTTAGAAATCATATAAATAGAGAAGAATTTTTACCATTTCAATACACCAATTCACTTTCTATTCTCTTCTCTCTAAGCTTACTATGTTCTTCCAAACCCTTCTAAGCTTTCATTTTCAAATCCCAAGCCAGTTACAATCCTCTAGTCGATTTACGAATGCAGTACGGTCTAGAAGTTTCAGAGTGATTGGAATAAAGAGGTTTGACAAGAAGTAATATACTTCACAATTGAAGTTGGTCGAGTGCTTCTGAGCAAAGTTTGCATTTGTAGAAGTTGTAAGGACTTCGTATAAAAATTTGTGATTTTCCATAGTGGATTTCAACCGGGAGCTAGAGTTCTCTCGACTAGATTAGTCCTCATAAGAGGAAGACCAATATACATCACCGTGCTTGCGTTTGCTCTCTGCTCCTTACTTTTACATTTTTATATCTGTGATATATTTCTATGATCTAGCTACTAGATTTTTTAATAGGTAATATTCCGCTTCCTACTCTATTCACCCCCTAGAGTATATCGTTTGGCATCAGAGCAGGTTATACAAGTAAATCGAGGTAACATTATTATTATTTTCTCAATATATTGCTGTTGTTACATAGATCACTATATCACATATGGCAACTATGAAATTCACAAGTGAAGTCCAAGCTACAAACAGATCTCCACAGTTTGATGGTACCAACTATATGTACTGGAAAATAGGGATGAGCTTCTACCTGAAGTCTCTAGACTTTGACCTCTGGTCAATTGTTATCAGTGGCTAAAAAGACTTTTTATAACCTCTATTCTCACTTCCTTTATAATCAACAAGCCTTATTATAGTTACACGGAGGAAGATAAGAAGTTAGATAGCCTTGGTGCAAAAGTAATGCATACTTTTTATTGTGTTGTGGACATAAATGTATTCAATCTTATTACTACTTGCACAACATCTCATAAAATCTGGAAACTTCTTGAAGCTACCTATGAGTGCAGGTATGAAAGCAAAGCTAGCAACTCCAGAGAGGAGAATAGTCTTCATAATGTGTGCATGATGGCATCGGGATTTGAGGTGCAACACAACCCTTTATATAAAAAAGAGCTTTTAGGCCATATTTGCAGAAGATCAGGCTGCATCATAGAAGATTGCCCTACTACTACTAAAGAGGAGAATCGCTACGAACGACCAAACGAAGGAAGATTGTCGTCTCATAAGTATGCTACCACAAGCATATGGTGTGAAAATGAGGTAAGCAACCCTGAAGAAGAAGAGAGCCCTCGTCAAGCTACGAATTTATGCTTAATGGCATTACCCAATGAGGTACAAAATAATCCTCTTTATGAAGAGAGTGAATTCTCTTATGATGAATTATCTGATGCTTTCAGTAATCTATTGGAATAACACAAGAAAATATTAGATAAGTATAAGCAAGCTAGAAAGGATATTCTATCCTATAAGCATGAAATGAAAAGCTTACTTGCTTATTGAATGATGCTAGGAACACTTCTACTTCTGATAACTCTACTGAGATTTCCACACTTGAGTTCAGATTGCATGAGGCCCTTGACTGCATTGAGAAAAGCACTCAAGAAAATGCTGAACTTAAGAAGGAATTAGAATCAGAAAAAAGAAGTATTCTATTGCTTCATGTAGTATTGATTCTCTTACTGCTAAATATGATGAGACATGTGCTATCTCTAAAAAGTTAGAGATTAGGTTGGAAAAATAGGTAATACCTACTACCCAACCAAATATCTGTCCTATGACACATCACATACATGAAAGGACACGATCAAAGAAAGCACGCAAACCAAGTGCTACATATCATCATGCTTTCTAATACAAGTATCCACGCACATCATATCACACCACTACACGTTCTCATACTGCTGCATAGAGCACTAATGTTAATACTTTTTGTCATTATTGCGGTATGAAAGGACACATTTCTAGTTAATGTCAGACTAGAAAACTTGTTGATATGAACTTTTGCAAATGGGTTCCAAAAGCTAACAAATGTGGATCCAAGTTTTGGATACCAAAGTCTTCACCTCTTAGTGCATGTGAAGCTTCTTATATATATCTAATAGAACCATGGAACATATTGGTGATTGTAAAACTACAACGGTATCTTCCAAGCAATTGCACCAACATAAGTGTGGTCACTAGAACCACTTTGGTTATGCTCCCAAAGCAAAGGGTACCAAGTCTTCAACAAAAGGACTATTATCATCGAAGAATCAATGAATGTCACCTTCGACGAACTAAATCAACAGACGATCGACGATGATGATGAAAACATCAGTACACCAAGCAAGGCGTCTACAGAACCAGAAACCAGAACCTGCTACCTTGAGAGTCTGCCAAAAAGAATAAACTTTATGGATGACCATCCCAAGGACTTGGTAATAGGTGAGATCACCAAGGGTGTAAGTTCTCGTTCTTCTACCAGAGATATAGCTTCTTGTGTTGCATATATTTTACAGCTAGAACCCAAATCTATTGAAGAAGCATATAGTAATAATTATTGGTTAGATGTTATGCAAGAGGAATTGAACTAAGTTGAATGGAATCAAGTTTGGGAACTTGTTCCCAAGCCTATTGATCATCCAGTCATTGGCACCCGCTGGGTATTTTGAAATAAATTGAATAAGAATGGTTTAGTTACTCATAACAAGGCTTGACTCGTTGCTCAAGGATACAACCAAGAGGAAGGTATCGACTACGATGAGACCTATACCCCAATTGCGAGATTAGAAACCATTTGCATGTTATGCGTAATTGCATGTTTTCACAATCTCAAACTTTTTCAAATGGACATAAACAGCACATTTCTTAACAGTTTTAAAAGAAAAAGTTTATGTATCGCAACCTCCAGGTTTTACTGATTTTAAAAATCTTGATTATGTATTTAAGTTGAAGAAAGCCTTATACGACTTGAAATAAGCCCCTCGTGCTTGGTACGATCGTTTAAACTCTCTTTTTTTTTACAAGATAACGGTTTTTCAAAAGGCAAGGTTGACACTACACTTTTTATAAAGTCTTTAAATGGAAATCTTCTTTTAATTCAAATTTATGTTGATGATATTATCTTTAGATCTACTGATGAATCTCTCGGTCAAGAATTCTCCAAGTATATGTAGAATGAGTTTGAGATGAGCATGAGGGAGAACTTAAATTCTTCCTTGGACTTCAAATCAAACAAACCAACAATGGGGCGTTCATCAATCAAGCCAAGTACATAAAAGATTTGCTAAAGAAGTTCGATCTGGAATCCGCCAAACCTCTTGGCACTCCAATGGCAACTTCAACCAAGCTCGATGTAGATGAACAAAGCAAACCTGCCAACATATGTAAGTATTGAGGTATGACTGGTAGTTTACTTTATTTAACTGCTAGTTGTCCTAATATAATGTTTAGTGTCTGATTGTGTGCAAGATTTCAAGCAAAACCTAAGGAATCACATCTGTGCGTAGTTAAGCTTATCTTTCGATAACTTAAAGGCACTTCTTCTATTGGCTTATGGTATCCCAAAACCACGTCCTTTGACCTAACTGGTTATTCGGATGCTGATTTTGTTGGATGCAAAGTAGATAGAAAAGGTACTAGTGGCACGTGTCATTTTTTAGGTAAGGCTCTAATCTCTTAGTTTAGTAAGAAGTAAAATTCTGTCGCATTATCGACTACTGAGGCTGAGTATATTGTCGCAGGATTTTGTTGTGCACAAATGTTGTGGATGAAGCAAACCTTAGAAGACTTTGGTTTACACTACACACATATAACCATTTTCTGTGACAACACTAATACTATCAACTTGACTAACAATCCTGTATGTCACTCTCGCACTAAGCATATTGAGATTCGACATCATTTTCTTAGAGACTATCAAGCAAATAGAGATATCAATTTAGAATATGTAGACACAGAAACAATTGGCTGACATATTTATAAAAACCTTTAGCAGAAGATTGATTCAATTATTTATGTCGAGAATTAGGAATTTTAGATGTCAATAATATTAATTTAATTTATTTTATTAATTATTTATCAATATGTAAAAAAAATTTGAGACAAGCCTACAAAGGGTCTGTCTGTCTGTCACCATGGCTAAGGCTAAAGAGAAACTGTACTTAAGCGTTCCCCTGTGAACATACGTTAGCTGGGATAGTACCCCTACAGCTAATCTGAGGCAGTCGCTGAATAATAAAACTTAATTCATAAAATATTTTTAATTATATTAGTTGAGATATAGAATTACTAAACTTTGAATTAAATAATTGAAAAGGAATAATGAATATAAAAGTAACATTTATTTTGTGCAAAATACCTCAGAATAGTTCTAGACGAATTTGGCCCGAGTTCGGCTCGAACTCGTCTGGTGTCAGGTATTATATACACAGAACTGAATGGACTACATTTCTATTCATCTTCCTCTTCCTCCAAACAAAACCAGCAGCCGCGAAACAGCACCCCAAACCCTAATTCTTCGACTATTGATTTCTTCCACCTCTTTTGGAATGTTGCTTCTAAATTTTGGATTCGTGCGTGGAATCTCCTCCTCTTACACATACTTGAGTATGAGAAGGTATAATCTTTTCCATCTCTTCATTTCAATTTCTTAGATATTTTATGTTTTCCATTAGATATCATGCCTAGAATCCATAATCCCTTCAAGAGAAAGAAGACGGTTAGTAACAAAGCCTCGTCTTCGGATCCTATCCGAGGATCTCTCTTTTCTCCCGTCCAAATGGACGATGGGGTGTTTAATGAGTTCTTCTTCGAAACTCTTGAACAGTCTTTGTTGTGGTATGCAGATTTTTCAATTCGTAACATGTGCCTCGGTGTACCGATTAAGTGGACGATCATTCCGTTGAACAAAACCTACTTTAGAGCTTTGGTATTGCACAACCTTGTTACTCACTCTTTTTCGATTGCTACTAATAATATTCGACTATTTTACTGTAATTTCACCTTAGCCGATTATAGAAGCATGGAAAATATTACTTTTAGTCCCACATCGAAAAGGAGAAGAAGAAAGGGCTCATTCCATTCTATATATAGAGCCCCCTTGCCTACTTTGAAAAGGATACCCAAAAAAAGAAAAAAAAAGAATCACTCAATTGAGTCACTCACTGTTATGGCGAGGATTAGTTGGGTTCTGAGTACTAGGCATCTTCACGGGCTAGTATGAAGAAATCTAAGGCGGCACGGGCCATGCGCTTCAAACGTGCTATGCCAACAGTAAACCAGAGATGCGCGTGCAAAAATCATGCACGCTACCGATGGTAAACTGTACAGAATCATCTCGGGTGCATTTATACCAGATATGAGCCGACTCTTAAAGTCCCCCTCCCACTTGGGTGTAATTATTGTGCTTGAACCAAGTCGGGGGGGATCTCTTGTGGGCCAGACCCCATGCGGCCCATTGAGAATATCGAAGCTTCCAACTTGGACTCTTCCTACTACGCACCTTCGGGTGCTAAGTTGAAGAAGTCTAGGGCCATATCTCATATTTTATGTGCGGGCCTGTCATAGCTCGTCCTGTCTCGCAATGCTTTACTAGCCTCAGATCAGGGAGCCAATATGATGTTCCCAAAAGTCTTCCTACAACGATCAAGCGATATGCCAGCCGGTGATCAGGAAGCAAATATGATGGTCCTAAAAGTCTTCCTACAATGATCGAGCGCAGTGCTTTACTAGCTGGTAATCAGGGAGCAAATATGATGGTCCTAAAAGTCTTCTTACAATGATCGAGAGCAAGTGCTTTTACTAGCCTCAGATCAGGGAGCAAATATGATACCTACGCACCCGGGCACTCGGGATACCCGGGCCCATAAAACGGATACGAAGGTAGACCAAACTGCTAGCAAGTTGCGAGAGGTGATTACTCACAAATGCAAGAAGAGAGAAGCAACCTTGGCGTGCGATGAGCCCTTTCTAGGACATCACTGCACCCAAGCCATCATCAACTGCCATTGCCACAAGACAGTGGATCCACTATCAAAGCAGTCTGTGTTCCAGCGACTACGACCTGTTGTACCTTTCCAACATCATCTCGAAAACATGATGCAATTGAAGACGTTGTAACGGCCTGCTCTCAACTAGATGCATTACTCAGATGTCTCAGTTAGGCGTATCGTCTCAGTCAAGCGCATCACAATCTTCTGAAGAAGTCCACCATCAAATCTTCTTCGAACCAGGAGATCCATAATCCGCAGTGCCAACACTCGCCAAGGAGGAGGGTCGGTCAAATTTATTTTTTTCGAGAAGTCAAGAGGGAGACAAACGAAATTCTCTCAAATCATGACATTCGGTACAGCACCTTCTTCTAGGGCCCCTCTACCCATCCAGCCAGAAGATGTCCTTCATACGGCTTAGTCATGAAATATTCCTCATGCGGCTCGGTCATAAAATGGCCTCATGCGGCTCGGTCAGAAGGCATTCCTCATGCGGCTCGGTCATGAGACATTCCTCATGCGGCTCGGTCATGAGACATCATTCATGCGGCTCGGTCATGAGACATTCCTTCATGCGGCTCGGTCATGAGACGTCCTTCATGCGGCTCGTTGATGAGACGTCCTTCATGCAGCTCGGTCATGAGACATTCTTTCATGCGGCTCGGTCATGAGATATTCCTTTATGCGGCTCATGCGGCTCGATCATGAGACATTCTTTCATGCAGCTCAGCCATGAGACATTCCTCATGCGGCTCGTCTAGGAGACATCCTTCATGCGGTTCGCCACAGAAGATTAGTTGATGCACGTGACAAGTTGACTAGGTCTCAACTGCTCAGATTTGCTAAAATGACAAATCACAACAAATCCTAACAAATCCACAGCTGTCAGTCAGAGACCGTGTCTCGAGGCATGATTATGTCCATGTGGCCCAGGGATTTACCACGTGGCCATCTATGCGGCTCAAAATATCCTTCATCTTGAAATTACTATAAATAGCAGGGCACCACACCCATGCAAATGGTTGGCAATCCAAGGCTGGCAACCTTCAAAAAGGCAATTTCTTTAAGAGCTAAAGATTGCGTCAGATAGTCCAAGGAGTAAGGTTGATTTGATACATTTTTTCGAGCCTCCACCGTCACCCCCCAGAATCAAAAACTAAACAATTGTACTTAGATTGTCTCCTAGGATTTCTTTCTAGGCTTTTCTTTGTACAAGCGAGTTTATAATCAGTTTCAGTATTTCTGTAATACCTGTCTTTGATTTTTAATGGCAAACATGATGGCAACTCTGCTGGGGACGTCCTTCTCCTCTGATCAAAAGTTGGTGATGCAATCTGACGCATCCAAGCTCGGCTCTACGCATTAAAAGCTTGTGGTTCATTTTGACTAACAAGCCTTCGAAGAAATGCTCTCTGAAGGGAGCGCCAGCCCATCACAGAAGCGATCCAACCCAAAGAGAACTTGCAGGACGTCAACGCACAAAACAGTTGCCCCCGACCAAGTTCTCGAAGAAGCTCCTTCTGCAGCCCAAGACGGTGACCAAAGCTCTCCTACGGCTTTGCTTCCGACCGCAGAGGACCCTACTGACCCCAAATCTAGCAAAGGAAAACAATACGATGCTGAGTTTTTGGAGGCACAAGGGAAATCCATACGGACAAAGAAGAAGCCGCATAAGAGAGATAGGCAGTCTGTCCATGCGACAGCCAACTCTGGCCGCAGGCAGACAACTCATGCGGCAGCCAACTCTGGCAGCAGGAAGATGGCCCATGCAGCAGCCAACTCTGGCCATAGAAAGATGGCCTATACGGCAGCCAGCTCTGGCCGCAGAAAGATAGCCCATGCGACAGCCAATCCTGGCCTCAGACAGGATGTCTCATGCGGCCCTGTCAGAAGCTCCGTATTCAACCATCTCTCATGCGGGCCCGACTCCATCCGGCCGATTGAAAATGTAGAATGTATCAATCTGGACTCTTTTTACTATGCGCCTTCAGGTGCTAAGTCAAAGAAGTCAAGGGCAGTACGGGCCAAACAAGCCCAGTCAACTGTCCAAGTTGTTGACTGTCAGCAGGCCCCGTTAACTGTTATACGGGCTCCAGATGGAAAGTTGTACAGAACCACCCGCGTCCAGTCTCCCATGGCTAATGGACAGGGTGGGTCTTTAAAGTCTCCCTCCAATGATCCAGAGCAAGTACTTTTATTAGCCTCGAATCTGGGAACAAACATGATACCTGAGCACCTGTGCGCTCGGGATACCCGAGTCTACAAGTTTGGTACAAAGGTAGATCAGCTTGCTACCGACTTGCGTGAGGTGATTACTCATAAACACAAGGTGGCAACATTGGCATGCGATGAGTCCCTCTCAGGACGTCGTTGCACCCAAGTCATCATCAACTGCTGTTGTGACAAATCGGCAACACCTGAAGGTCGGCAGTCTATTTTCCAATGATTGTAGCAGCCAGCACCTGTCCGACAACAACTCAAGAAATAGGTGCAAATCCCAGGAGATGAGGGGTTTCCTTTCGCCTCCTGTAATTCAACTCAGAAGATTCCTCCTGGCAAGGGAGGAAAGAAGACAGGCTCTTCCAGCCCGACAATCTCGACCAGTATTATAAGGAAACTCTCATTTGGAGGATTGCCGCCGACAACCATAGGGGGTGTCTATTTAGGCTCTCGATCCAAAAAAAAGCTTCCAGTACCCAGGGGTGCACCTTCAGCCTCCTTGAGAGTAGATAAAGTTGGAGGTAGCAGTCCCTTCAAAATATACGACAACCCGGTGTACCAAGAGCACACACAGGGGGTAGAGAGCCCCCAGAACTGCACAATAGACTTGGACTCTCCTGAGGGCCGCCACCCTCGCCAAGACGATGCGGCTTCCTGCACAGGGGGTAGCACCCCTTTCGAGTCCAAGGAAGATGACACTCCGACATTTCCCGACGATTTCTCTGTACAAGGGTACGGCACAGAGAGCACCTCTGCTACGATCCTTTCCACGTCTACCCACGTGAGGACAGTCTTTATGGCTGACGATGATCATGAAGCGCCTACTGAACGGCAACATCTAGAAGTACTTGAAGCCATACTCATATCCTTGGTCAAGTCCATAGATGAAATCAAAGCAGCCTTGCCAACTCAACCAGCAAGGATGCCCGGACAAACAAGCTTGGGACCCGCAGTCAACGCAGACTCCAACACGACTGCCCCTCCTTTGGGTGATGATCCCTTAGGAGCATCCGTTCCTTCAGCTGCAGATGAAGCCAAGGAGGCAAGGAGGGAAGTCCAGGAGCTTCGAGCAATGTTCAATTCCCGAGACTCCTCTCGGGACCTCAGAATACGGCAGCCGTATCCCGTTGCATGGAGAGATATGCCTTTTCCACCACGGTACAAGCCATTTTATATCGATTCATATAACGGAAAGACCTCTGCTAGTCGGTACATGACTTACTTTGAAGTCACAACCGACCACTTGCCGCATAGTGACGCCATCCTCACACGATTATTCATCAGAGCATTAGAGGGGATCGCGTTCGACTGGTACCACAACCTTCTAGACAACTGCATCCATTCATTTGACGGCTTCAAGCACATGTTACTGGAAAGATTCTACGAAGTGGGGCATGATGTGACGATGTCATCTCTCATGGACGTCGTTCAGGGAGAGAGGAAGCTAACAAGGAACTATATCAAGAGGTTCCGCCAAACCGTAATGAGATTGCCCCAAGGCAATCCCGAGAGCTCCTTGATTGAAATCTGCCAGAAGAAGTTGCTTCCCACAATTAGCCTCTGGATGGGTAACGATCAATTCAGAGATTAGACAACCTTCATCATAAGTGCTACCAATGCAGAGGCAAAGTTGAAGAAGGCTCGCCAGCTGGGATTACACATCCCAGATGGAGAAGATAAGGGCAAACGTCATGGTTTCACCTCCAGCAACAACAACAGTGGTGGCACCTCCAACCGGGACAATAAAGTCAAACAGGCTATGGTCGCTGATGCGACCCAGAAGCTCGAACAAAAATAGGTGGAAGGTCAGTGGCCCAAGGTGAATTACTTATTTGAAGATAGTCATGTCAAACCTATCTTCGACATGCTCTTGCAAGGAGGTAGGATCCAGCTTCCTCAACCAAGGCGCGAGCCCCGAGCGACAGAAATATAAGACCCAAAATAATATTACTTCCACCATTATGTCCATCATTCTACTCATGACTGCTTTCAATTAAAGCGGTACATCCAGAGTCTTATCGACTCCAAAGCCCTATCGATAGATTTTGAAAAGTTTACTGTGGCGGCGAACATGGTGTCAATTCAGTTCGGTGACTTTCCTCCAACAAGCACTCCAGACGGGATAATACCTGTCCTTCGGGCAACGATGGAGGTTAGTAAGCTTCCACCCGTCCGAATCCAGACATCTGGATTGGTACTTCTCACCACATCACGAGGGGAGATCATGTGGGTGCATTCGGACTTAGTGCCCGAAGTTACCCAGGCGGTGTCATCTCCTACCAACGAGAAGAAGGGCAGGAAGTCTAGATCCTGTCACACAATTTCAGTCGAAGCTGGGGAAACGGCAGCCATTATTACCCAGTCTGGGTACAAGACCAGCCCAAACTGGGCAGCTCAGTCGAAGATCCTCAGCCGGCAACGTTGCCTCCCTCTGATATTCCATGGCCATCTCAGCCTCCACTGGCAGATAACTCCAAGCCAAAGGAAACCCGCTTCGACAGGCCACTCCGTAACGATGTACCTCAGGGACTGGAGAAACCTTACAACTTTGACATATTAGCACAACTGGCTAATACGCCAGCAAAGTTGTCGTTACACGAGCTCCTAAGGCTCTCCAAGGATCTTCGTGTCGCATTGAGCAAATAACTCCAAAATGCTGACGCCTACTTAGCCCAGGTTAAGCCTCCAGGGGAAGACTTGTCATCAAATCTACAGGGCAGCGATCGTACAGATGCAATGCCCAACATCATATTTACTCCACAGGACATGTTGATCAAGTCCAACTTGCATGATCACCCCTTGTACTACACTGGATACATAGGCGACATCAAGGTGGATCGGATGCATATCGACCCTCGCTCGTCGATAAGTATTATCCCGAAAAGCTTGCTCCAACTTCTGGGCATCCCTATGCACCGGCTAGCAGTGACCAATACTGCCATTAGCGGTTTTAACTCAGAAAGGAGCTATCCTCTAGGGAAGATCCGATTGAAATGTCAGATTGGTGACTTGAAGACGGAGGTTACCTGCTACGTCATAGATGTAGACACATCCTACAATATCCTCTTGGGGCGTCCGTGGATACATGACTATATGATCGTGCCATCCACCCTCCACCAATGCTTCAAGTATGTCAGTAGGCATGGCTTCGTGAAGACCGAATTCGCTGACATCGAACCCTTCAAAGGGGTTGAGTCTTATTATTCTTCGGACCATGTCTATATGAAGAATCCAAAAGGTACATAACTGACAAACCGGCAGCCATCACAGGGCCAAAGGAACCCTTGAGAATTTATCTCCAGGCCCGTAAGCCGGGCAAAGCCGTAACCCTTGTCGCAACTTTGTATAAAGAGGTGCCCAGTTTTCTCGTCCAAGCTGCGCAGTCTGAACCAATGGTCGTTCGACTCTCAAAGCCAAGAGCCAAAATCCATCATAGGCTCGATGGTGATCCGATTGCCAAAACCCACTCAAAGGCAAACGGAAGACACAAAATCTCTTGCCAAGCCAATTGTCTTCCCAAGACGAGCCGGCAACCAAGTGTCGATCCGACACCCTTATGCAAGCTAATACCTCAAGCTGAACCCTTGGTGGTCAAGTTGCCCAAGACAACATCCGGACCTCTGAGCTCGCAGGGGGCAGCCGAAGAGGACGTAAGAACTCGCCAAGTACCTGATTACACAGGTGGATAGCCCCTCTTATGATGATGTAATCCCTGTGGACAAAATTCCTTATTTCACCAATAAGAGACTGCCGTTAGACTATTCTGAGTATGATAAACTTAATCTAATATATGTTGTACGAGACTGTCTAGACGTTGACCTGTACACACAGGTGACAACCGTCCATACCCCAAATCAACTTGCTCCCATTAAAGGTGCTTACTTCCTGGTCCCAGACAGAAGAGTATGGAATCATACGATCATCTTTGGCCGAAAAGAAGGTCCTTAATCTTTCATGCCACAAGAGTTCGATCTCGGACCTGACGCTGGAAGATTATTGCTCTACCAGTATAGTCCTCAAGCCAAGTACTTCATACAAAAGCAGCGGTACGACATGGAGGTTACCTGGGGTCTGAATCACGGTAACGGTCGGCGATTGCCTCTACAGCTGTCAGCATCGACTGGAAAACCTCAGGACTATTACCACAAATCCACACACGGCCTCGGGTATGTTACATCAGCAACAACGCCCGAGAGTTCCAATAAAGAATGCGAGTGGCACTCTCATTCGTCCGAGTCACCCACTTACGACTCCGATAGCAACATTGGAGATATATTCAGACATACATTATCTGTCAACATCACATCTATTGATATTGAAGAGGAAGACGAAGACCTACTCGAATCGCTTGAGTTTGAGCCATGGGTCCAACAACTGGATGCACAATGGGAAAAGAGCTTCGAACTGCGAGACCCTCCCACTGAAGACGAGGTCATGTAAGTTAAACTCGGTGACGAATCCTCTCCAAAGCCAATCTTCGTCAGTAAAAGCCTGACATTCGGCGAGCGGGAGTCATTGTTGCAACTCATCAGAGAATACATCGACGTCTTTGCCTGGAGCTATGAAGACATGCCAGGGTTAAACCCCAAGATCGTACTTCATAAGCTCAATATTTATCCGAACGCAAAACCTGTCAAGCAACAGCAACGGCAGTTTCGTCCAAACATTATGAACTCCATCGAAGCGAAAGTAAACAAGCTTATAACTAGCAGTTTTATCCATGAGTGTGTAACAGTACACACCGATCCATTGGAAGTTGTTCCATTGACAGAAGCTATTCTCGCAATCACCGACTACTTCTTTAAATGGGCGAAAGATGTTTCGTTGACAGAAGTAAAGACATCAAACATGATCAGTTTCATAAAACATCACATCATTTACCATTTTGGGCTGCCAAGGAGGATCATTTATGACAATGGTCCGCGGTTCGGAAGTCATGCCTTCTATCGATTCTGTGACAAGAACCGAATTTAGAATGTGGCTTCAACGGCCTACAATCTGTCAGCTAATGGTCTGGCCGAAGCCTTTAACAAGACCATAATCAAGCTTCTCAAAAAGTTCGTATCTTCAAACAAGCGTGACTAGAAAAAAAGCTTGGCGAGCGCTTATGGGTATACCATACCACAATTCGGATGGCCACGAGAAATATGCCATTCTTTCTGGTTTACGAAAGCGAGGCAGTCCTCCCACTGGAGACCCAGATCCCCTCGTTCTGCGTAGCCTTAAATTACCGACCTACCTCGGATGATAATTACCGTCGACGGCTATAAGAGCTGGAAGCCCTAGACGAGAAGCGCTTACAACCTCAACAACAAATCGAGCTCTTTCAAGCATGCATCTCTGGATCCTTCAACAAGAAGGTCAAATTGAGAATATTCCAAGTAGGCGACCTCGTCTTGACGGTTCGCAGGCCGATGGTTATGACTCACAAAACTGCCGGCAAGTTCCAACCCAAGTGGGAGGGCCTATTTGTCATCGAGACCGTATTCTCCAACGGTGTATACCGTCTCGCAAAACAAAATGGAGACTTGCTCATGATGCCCGTCAATGGCAAGTTCCTCAAGAAAAATTATGTCTAAACGACATCTTCCAACTATCTCTTAGATTGTGAGTTATGTACCCTCTAGTACCGTTGAACTTATACTCTGACCCAAAATCTTCTAGATTATTGAGTTATATACCCTCAGGTACCACTAAATTTACTCTTTGACCGCTCCGAGTGGATTCATATCGCATGTTCGGGGCGACAAGTCATGTATGATCATACCTCTGAATGCTTTCTCCTACCGGAGTTTGCCTCAAAATCTATTACTCGTACCACCAGTGCGCAGAAGAGTAATAGGTCCACCAGAGATTATTCTTGGTTATCGTGTATCACGTCTATATTACCTCTGATACCGATAGTCTCTTGACTTAACACCTGTACCCAACCCAAGATAAAAGACATGGTGTTAAGACCATAAAACCTATCACGTCCATATTACATCTTTTAGGTTTTGTCTCAAAATCCATTCCACCAGAAACCACTCCTGATTGTCGTGTGTCACGTCCATATTACCTCTGATACCGATAGTCTTCCCACTCGACACATGTACCCAACCCGGGATAAAAGACACGATGTTAAGACCACAAAATCTATCACGTCCATATTTCCTCTGTTGGGTTTAAATTCAAATCTATTATCCATACTGCCATTGCGCAGAAGAGTAATAGGTCCACGAAAGTTATCCTAATCTATTACTCACACCATTGGTGTACCAAAGAGTAGTAGGTCCACAAAATATCATTCAAATCTATTTGCTCACATTTTCAGATGCACAAAAGGGCAATAGGTCCACAAAATTCCCTAACGGAAAAAACAACCACGTCCATATTACCTTTGAGTTGTTTTTCTGTCCATCACAAACAAACCACCCAATACATAGAACTTCCACGTTGATAGCACCTCTGAGTTGTTCTGTGTATCCTCATTAGGCCCACTCCTACCACATCCTCATTACCTCTTAGTGGGAAGGCTCTACTTTAGACCCATATTTACCACATCCTCAATACCTCTGAGTAAATATGTTGGTTCTCTCTCCACTTATTATCCGTACTCGCACCGCCAGTACACAAAAAGGATAATAGGTCCACAAATGTCCTCTATTAACCACAAATGTTGTATTTGGTCCTCTAGTACATGTACCCCTTCTTCACAATCATATGCTTCTGGAACCCAGTTGTCCCGTGGCAGTCATTACCCGTTACGTAGAACTTCCACGTCTATATTACCTCTGAGTTGTTCTATGTATCCTCATTTGAGTCCACTCCCACCACATCCTTATTACCATCAACCTCATATTTACCATGTCCATATCACCTATGAGTAAATATGTTGGTTCCCTCTCTCAACTTATTATCTGTACCAAAAATTAAGGTATGCCAAGGATCATAAGTCCACATAAAATCACCAGCGGAAGTACCCAAACCTATCACGTCCATGCTACCTCTGATAAGATTGCCACACCTAAAATAACTCTACTTTCTATGCTTCTTATTCAAAGTATTCCAAATTTACAATTTGAAAACTTTGAAGAGGGTCTTGTAGAAGCATAAAAAATATTGCTTTTAGTTCCACATCGGAAAACAGAAGAAGAAATGGCTCATTCTATTCTATATAGAGCCCCCTTGCCTCCTTTGAAAAGGGCACCCAAAAAAAAGAAAAATAATCACTCAATTGAGTCACTCGCTGTCATGGCGAGGATGAGTTGGGTTCTGAGTACTAGGCCACGGGCTAGTATGAAGAAATCTAAGGCGGCACGGGCCATGCGCTTCAAACGTGCTAAGTGTCACGACCCGCACCCCGAAGAGGGACACGAGCACGTGGTTACGTCCAGCCTACGCCGTAGTATCGGCGGTAGAACGCTGTATATAGGGTCTGCAAATACTATGACTAAAATAGATAAAGGTACCTATACAGTATATACTCTCCGAATGGAGGTGACATAGCAATACAGTCTCAATCACAAATATAAAACTAAGGTAGATAGCATGGAAGAGAAATATGATAGATAAAGCAAAAAATAAGTCCAGGATCCACACAAGCTTAGAGCTATACACAAACAACCCAGAGTCACAAAAAATATATATAAGGTACTACAAACTGAAAGTACTAGCTGGCTCGCAGGCCAGGCAAACCTAACTAACTATACTACTCAGGGTGAGCAAAGTCTAGTGGCTCTACCAACAAGCCATGGTCTAAGTCTACTCCGTCAGACTCGATCCCATAATAGGTCGGGCAATCATTCTCAGAATCATCTGTAATATATCAACGGTATCCTGTCATTAAATGAGCAAGTACAAACACCAACAACAGTTCCATATGAATTGACAAATACTATAAGAGACAGTATAATAAAATGCAAGACAAAGATATCACTACAAGAAAAAACCTATTTTACAACGTTGAAAAAATATTGTAAAAGGACTTTAACAACGTTTAATAGAAGGTTGTTATATCCATGGTTGTAAAAGGGAGGATATTTTCCACAACGTTCGCTCAAACGTCGTAAAGACATCGTAGAAGTTTTTTTAACAGTATTTTACAAACATTGTTAAAATTTATAAAATATGACGAAAAACCTTTCTACAACATTTTTCAAGTATTACAAAAATACTTTTTAAAACATATTACAAGTATTATAAATATAATTTCAACAAATGTAAAATGTGAGTATGTGAGTAAATAAAATTATAGCATGGTGAGAAGTACAAAAAGTAAAGCTGAACTGGATATAAGATATGACAATAAATGTAAAATGTGATTTAAATTATTAGAGCGATATGTGATCGGCTAGGGAGTCATGGTAGGGTTATCCACTTGGCCTGGCAATCCGCGGTAAACTCAACGGAGAGTCATGCCGGTCAACTTGGATAACCTGGGCATGGGGTATCTGCTACACCCTACGTAAGGTGAGGGTGGCGTTAGACAAATAGTGACAGGGAGGCTTTGATCACATAACCCCTAATAATTCCACCATTCCTCGAATAGTATCACGGATCCGGACATGGCACGTCATGACATGGATTCAAAAGCAGGTGATCAGCCCACTCCCAAATCGATGTCTATATAAGTACGTGAAACATAGATATCACACACCAACATACCAAGGAAAATCTGGGAATAACATCTCATGACAGGATCTGACGTATACTAGGCCGTGAACCATCATGTCGGGTATCATGTAAGACACTACAACTGAATCAGATATAGTAGATATCAAGACAATAAAAACTATCAGTGAATGTACTCGCCTGTGGTCCTAAGCTGATAAGGTGAACAGACGTTCAGAGTAATCATAAACCTAAAATACGATACTATGAGTCAAACAGGGTTTTATAATAAAAAGAAAACTAATTTAAGTCATGATATGCAAGTCTAAGGTCAACTTGGTCAATCTAGGTCAAATAGACTCATACTAGATCATATTGGTCCATACTAGGTCATACCAGGTCACTGGGATTCAATCCAAGTCAAACTAGGTCAAATGGGGTCAAAGGTTAACTTACAGTTGACTTTTGGTCAACTGGTCAACCCTGGTCAACTCTGGTCAACTCTAGGTCAATCCTAGGTCAAACTAGTCTAAAGTTGACCAACTGTTGACTTTCAGTCAACTGGTCAACTCTGGTTTGGTTTCGGTCAAATACCCTAGTTTGATCATTTCCAACCAAGGGAATCAAGTTCTAACCATGTTTTAGACTCTAGACTCAAATACCCTAGTTCTAGGTAAAACCTATATTACCCTTCCTTTGTAAATCCCGATACCTTGCCCAATACAAAGGAAACTCCGCTAATATCCAAGTAACTAGCCTAGGCTCCTTAGGGTAGTTAGATACTATCCTATCTAAGGTTTACCTACCAAGAAATATGGGTATCCTAGGTATCTAACCTATTTTAGAATATGTGTTGGATTACCCTACCCATTACCTTACCAAGATATCCTACCCCATTCTCACATCATTCTAGCACTCACCCACACAACTCACTCACACACAACACTCTCATATATCACTCATGACACCACACTCATAGACTCTCACCTAGGCTTAGATATAGGCTAACCTATAGGCTATGCCAATCTCACATAGGCTCACACACATACTCACACACAAGCTCATAACACACACCCACACATAGCTTGTAGGGACTGATTTTATGGGGTTATGGTGGTAGTTTGTAGGGGCTTACCAAGCTGAATTTGGACAGCCATTAGTGTGGGTTTGTGGACTGGTTTAGGATAGTGAATGGACTGAAATATGGGGCTGTCATGTAGGCTAATATTGGACTGAATATGGATAGCCATATAGGCTTGTATGGACGGAATTTCAGGGGTTTAGGACAGCCACATATAGGGGCATGTTAGGACTGTTATATGGACAGATTTGGGACTGCCATAGGCTATGTTATGGCTAAAATATGGACAGCCACAGGGTGAGTTTGTGACTGAATTTTAGGGACTGAAATGGGGGTAACAATGACAGGTTTAGGGAACACTTGGGGACTGAATATAGAGTGTATAGGGGCTGTCATTTAGGGGGCAAATTGGACTATTTTGTACAGTTGAATGACAGCATATAGGGGCAGCAATGTGGGCTGTTTGCAGCTGGGTTCATGGGTGGTTAAAGGCTGCTATGAAGGGCTGATAATGGGTCATGTGTAGGCTGATATTGGGTAGCTATTAGACAGGTTTTGGGGGGTACAAGGGACTGAAATCTGGACAACATTTACTGCTGTTACCATCTGCTGTTTCAGTTGGTTCCCCTCCCCCTCTAACACCACTCTCTACTCCTCATTCCCCTCTCTAAACTCTACACTCATTCCCCTCTCAAATCTCTATTACACAAACTCTCAAACACCCTCCATTCTAACACTCTTTCACTCTCAACCATTTTCTCAAACACCTTCTATACACACACATATCAATACACCTATCAACTACCATCCTAATTTATTCCCCCCCCCCCTCAATCCTTGGCCGAAATCCTCCATACACCCAAACATAGTAATTACACACATACACACCATAATATATATACATATATATATAAGCCATAACATATATATATATATATATAGAGAGAATAATATATATACAACCATATATATATACATATATAGATTAAATAATATGATACAATATGATACATAGGAAAACACATCTCTAAACACCTATAAATCTGGGATTTAATATTAAAATAACATCTAAATAATATCTAATAAATCTACATGTGTCCAAATAGGGATTTTCCTACTAGGACACAATACCACAACACAAGGACACTCCTATGACCTCCAAATGGACACGAAAAGGACACAAATGGAGACACAATATGAAACCCGTATTTTCTAATTAATTAATATTATGTTTATTATTTATTTTAGTTAGATTAAAAATTATTATTTTTCAAAAAAATATAAATTCCTTTGACTTTTAATTGTCTGGCCAGACCCGAACCCAACCCCAAGTTCAAATCTTCTTTTTAAATATTTTTAGGAGTTATACATTTGGAGTTACAATTTTTCTATATAAAGAAGTTGAATTTATTTAAGAAAAACTTTTATCTATAATTAACTATTTCTCTCTTTATCTCTAATTTCTTTCGGTTAGAAACCGAAGTAGCCGAGCTCTCCCCCTTCCCGAACGGAAGCTCGATTCTTCCCTTCCTCTTCCGATCAACCGCCGCCTCTTCGTCTTCCCTTCCCGTAACTCCTCTCTTCCACTCCTATAAAACCCTCTCCATCCCCTCCATTCACCATCACCACCATCACTAAACTCCCAAACCATTCCCCTAATTTCTGTGCCATATATCCGCGACCGGAGCATCCCTTGTCCGACGCCGTCCACCGCCGCCCGCAGCCGCCCCAGGCCGTACCCCTGCCTGGCGCCACCCTTTCGAGGCCGATGCCCCACCGGCGACCAGCCTCGGCCGTCGCTTCCCCCGCGGCCGTGCACGCCAGCCCGACCCGGGCGACCCCCTGTCCCCACCACTGCTGTCCCTGTCCGCCGGTGCCCCGTGCGCGTGGTCCCCGTCCGCTCGCAACACTCCGTGGGTCCAATTTGCTATTTCAGCATTTACGTGGTCTGGGTTTTGCTGTTCGATCCACTGTCCGGTTCGTTTCCAGGGGTTCCCGTGCTTTCCGCGGTCCTGGATCCCGCTGTCCAGCGCAGCCGTACCCCGGCGAGGCGCTGTCTCGAGCCGATTCACCGTCCGTGAGTTTCATTTCTTTATTATTTATATCTGAGAGCTCTAGCCGAGTACCTGAGGTATAATTCCTTTGACCCATTCCATTCCTGTTATTGAGTCGATGATGTTTCGGTCCCCGATCCCGTTATGGGATTCGGTTAGACGTTTTAATTTTAGAAATTCTGAAGTTAATTTTGTACTGTGGATTGGTTTCATTTTGGAGAATAATAGTTTTGTGGTTTCTTTCCAGTGGCTTTTCGAAAATTTCGAGTTAGTTTCGGAAAGTACTGTTTTGAAGAATTTAGGTTCTGTTGGATTGGTTTTGAGAGTTTAATCTTTATGTTGGTTTGTTTCTGTGAATTCTCGGGTTTTCGAGTAATTTCGGGTTTTTCGAGTATTCTTCGGAAACATATTTTGTGAGTTATTAATCCTTGTGGTAGAATTTAAATTATAGGTTTTCCCTGGTTTGGGATATATATATATATAAATTGGTATTGTGGCATATTTTCCCAGTTTTGGGTTATCCCGAATATAGAGGGAATGCTGCCCAATTTTTTTAATAAAATTTATATAAATGGATTTTAAATCGGTTTTCGAAAATATTTTGTAAATTAGATTTTGGGCGACGACCGTACCGGTCTGTGGGACCTAGCGAAATGCAAACGAAACCGGTCATGCCAGACGTTGAGGCATTAGCTAATTTAGTGACGATTAGAGCAAGTTTGAGACTCTTAATAATATTTATTTTAATTTATTTATTTTGTTTTAGTAATTAAAGTGCAGGATATTATTTATAGCTAACTAACCTTTTCTCTTATTTCAATTTATGTAAAATGGTCTGTAAGGGCATAAGCCCATCTTTTATTTATTATATATGATTTTGTAATATTGTAAATTTTATTTTATTTCTGGTTGGTTGATTGACGTAAAACGATAATATAATTACTTTATAAAAATTTAAATATCATTTTCTCACAATAAAATAATTAGAAAATTACAAGTTTATTGCAAATTCACGTTTTCTCATTTAAAGAAAAATATTAATTTTATATATAATACAAAATACAAAGTTTTACCAAGTAAAACAATAACTACGAGTTTTTCCAAATACAAAGTTAAAATGACTTTTCTTCGTAAGATAGTAACTCACCTCGATAAGCGCACTCTAAGTAGAGTTGTAAATAAAAACTAAAATTTGACTAGGGTTCTGTTCTAGAGATTTCAACTAGCACACCTAGATATGGTTCAACATTGGTTCTAAGATAGAATTCTCAAATTATAGGATTTCAAGAACATACTTGACATCTTCTTCGGTTCAGACATCTCAATCCAGTCAATAAAACAAAGGCAAGTACAATTTGTGTTAGTTTACCAATTATTTAGTAACCGTTTTATTGTAAGTTTAAACCACGATGCAACACGGAACTCTCTCTGAGAGCATTGACTGATTGACTGTTTGATACTGGGGGAGTAGTATAATGAGTATGACTACATCCAAAGTAGTATACTGACTGTGTTAGCTTACCCCTCATACACACGGGGATAAGCCATATCGTATCAATAGGATACAACTGTACAACCCAATCCGGTCATATTCATTGCCTATTCACATCACAATGTTTTAACTGCTGGAGAACTATTTATTTTAAATTGTTTAAAAGTGCATAACTCTATTATTATTTCAATTGTTGGATTATCATGAATTGTACTTTGCTCCCTCCTGACTGGAGACCAACATTTTTAGGTGATTGCATCATCGAGGATCTGATGTCTAACTCTGGTCTCGCAGAACTTGGAACCTCAGAATCTTAAGAGCTGGATTAGTATTTATTTTTCTTTTGGAAAAAGTGTAATAATTGAATGATGTATTAATGTTTGTTGTATTTCAGGCTTTTCAAATTGAATAATATGTTTTTATATTTCGTTAGAATTTTATCTGCATGTGTTTCACTGCTTGATACAGCTTACTGCCGCCGTCTCAACAACGGTGCAGGCTGGGCATGATCCGATTCGACCTAACAAATTGGGACTGGATCGTAATATGTTTTTAGTGGTGGCCCATGCAGGTCAGATCTGTAAATTGGTCTAGTCAACTTAGTCTAGACCATCGTGCAGTTCTGTAACTTGACCTAGGGATAGTTGAGACTTTAGAAAAACAGACTTTAGAAACAACTATAACACTTAGATGATATATACCATGTTACATTATAGTTCCGAAAAATTACTTACTTAAATATCTATTTTTTCCTGCTTATAGTTTTGTAGGATACCTTGTTTGTGTTTGTACCTAAACCTTATCTAGATTAGGCTGATTGTACATTTGAGTGTCCCATGACTTTCGAGATTATTTTCCTACCATAATTTTCAGGTTCTAGTATACCTTAGGATTCATATTCTTTTTGGAATAAGATTGAATTCTTTGGTCTTCTTCTTCTTTATCAAACCTAAATTTTGAATTCTTCATTACTTCTCTACCTTTAATTGAAATCTTGATTCGTTCGCTATGTAGAATTTTGAATTTTCTTAGCAAGCCTGATAAATTCTTATCTACCCAATATATATCTACAACCATTATCCAACCTTTTGCCTTGATCTCCTTTCCAATTAACTAACTTTCTCGGAATCAATCCTGAATCAAAATTCTTTTGGGATCATTTAAACCTCAAGGTCAATTATTACCAGAAGAATTAGTTTAGTTCATGATTCTCTTAAAGGGGTTATTTTCAATTTTAATATTGATTGTTATCTCCTGAGTTATTTCAAAGATCGAGAATATTCTCATCTGTTGACTTCCTCCATTCATCTTGAAACCCTACTCTCTCAATGCAATTTCTTGATCAAATCGAGGCCTAGAAAGCTTCTATGATCATGAAGCAGGAACGGTCAGAAAATTAATCACATTTTTGAATCCATTCTATTATTCAATTTCCTTTAGTCAAGGAGATTTTTAGCTGTCCCAAAGCTATTTAATTTTTTGGCGTTACTAGATAATTTTAATTTGATTTCCTTGAATCAATGAGACTTACCTTCTCTCAAATTTTCAACTTTCCTTAGTTATGAAATTATTCTTCTCAAAATAATTTTTTTTTGTATTCCCTGAGTGATTTATCGGGAATATTATCATTGGTTTTTCTTACTTAATCCGAAGCGGTGATGCTTCTATCTTATCTAGTGTTTGACTCAATTATTCAAATCAAGGTTGATCGTTTCATCTTTGGAAAAAAAAATCGAAGAATAGATACTCCTCTTGATTTTAGCCCCAGTCTCTTGAATCTCAAACACATATTTTGATAAATCCCTTGATCTCAGAAGAACAGTCATCTACATTTTCTATCCTGTTTAGAACTTTAAACTCGTTTGAATTTTTGAAATTCCTCTGAAATTCACATGGACAAAGCTGAGAAAATATTTAGAAACCTAACATGACTCCGCACATTTACGTAATAGTCATTTATCTGAATTATGGAAAACTGCTAGTTTACTGCAGCTAGTTGTGCACTGGTGGGGCATAAACTCTAAGTTGAAATAATGACAGGTAATTGTTAGGTTTCCAAATATTATTGAGCCTTTGTTCTATGTTTGCTTAGCCATAAAATGGATAAAGTTGGAAGATTACTCGGTAAACTAAATTATTCAAGTTATGGAGTCAAAAATACATTGCAGTCAGGTGCACACTGGCGAGGCATGAATTTGAAACAAAGTGATTTGAAAATAGTGGTTTTCGAATATTAATAAGACTATATTCATATCATGGTTATCTCTAATCATTCTGAGAATTTGTATTCTAGCATTTGCTCCCACTTCCAAAAATATTCTATCGGATTATATTCTTATCATGGCTATTTTAAATCACCCTCACTATCTTAAAATCGTACAACTTGAGTCATAAACTCCTATACCTCATACCGGTTTGAATTGAAAATTATCCCTCATTTTGGAAAAAAAATATTTTGATTAATGTCGTATTTTATGACCTTTCTATTTTTATGATCTCATTTAAAAATTTTCTATCTTATGATTATATAATTTATACCTCGATTTTACTCGTGTCTAAAATGATTTTTGATCACAACAAATATTCTAACTCTATCACAGATGATTTTAAAACATGCTGATATTTATCTTTATATCTAGCAATCACGCCTCAAATCTGATTCTGTCTAATGATGTAAACCTAGAATAGTTTATAGCATGGATTTCTAGAGTACACGAGTTACGAATAAAAATGAGATGAATATAAATATATGTGATTTAAATTTACATTAAGAAAGAGATAATTAATGATGTTAATATCAAAGCAAATTGATATTTAGGATCGAGGTAGTTAAATGATAAGCATGAGGATACATTTTAGGAAGACGCATGATAAATCGGATGGAAAAAAAAAATTTAAATAAGCAAGGATGACAATTGTATGAATGTTAGGATTACAATAAAAAGATTGGTTGAAATATGTAATAAGATATTTTGGCAGTCGAAGTGATACAATAAAAGCAAAATAAGGGATTTGAGCTTAATCATGATAAATAAAATTTTAATAAGAGTTCGCGATCAAATATATAAATAAAGAATTGAAATCAGGATATATACATGTTAGTCTAAAATCACAAGAATGATCACTCATGAGTAAGAAATGACAAAACTTTACAGATCATGACAAATAGGAGTGTTGGATTTTAAATATGATATTGGGTACCGAGGCTTGATACTGAAGTAGTAAGACAAGACATAGTCATAGAGTTAAAAATTTGAACATGTTAGAAAACTGAAAGAAGTACATACTATATTGCAAGATAGATGATATGTGAAAATATGGAAGACAAATTTTTTTAAGGTGATTGGCAATTCAGGAATGGAAATAAGAACTCATAATCATGGAGAACGACTTTATTCTTAAGAAGGAAAGAATGTACGATTGATATATGACAGTTGAGTCTAGTTAGACATGAAGATATTGAAAAAATAATACTCAGACTGTTTGAAGCATGATTGTATGATTGTACCCCTAACCCTATCCTTTAATTTCGAAGATGAAATTTCTTAAGGAGGGAAGGTTGTGAAACCCGTATTTTCTAATTAATTAATATTGTGTTTATTATTTATTTTAGTTAGATTAAAAATTATTATTTTTCAAAAAAATATAAATTTCTGGACTTTTAATTGTCTGGCCAGACCCGAACCCAACCCCATGTTCAAATCTTCTTTTTAAATATTTTTAGGAGTTATACATTTGGAGTTACAATTTTTCTATATAAAGAAGTTGAATTTATTTTAGAAAAACTTTTATCAATAATTAACTATGCCTCTCTCTATCTCTAATTTCTTTTGGTTAGAAACCGAAGTAGCCCAGCTCTCCCCCTTTCCGAACGGAAGCTCGATTCTTCCCTTCCAATTCCGATCAACCGCCGCCTCTTCGTCTTCCTTTCCCGTAACTCCTCTCTTCCACTCCTATAAAACCCTCTCCATCCTCTCCATTCACCATCACCACCATCTCTAAACTTCCAAACCTTTTCCCTAATTTCTGTGCCCTAGATCCGGCGACCCGAGCATCCCTTGCCCGACGCCGTCCACCGCCGCCCGCAGCCGCCCCTGCCCGGCGCCACCCTTCCGAGGCCGACGCCCCACCGGCGACCAGCTCCGGCCGTCGCTTCCCCCGCGGCCGTGAGCGCCAGCCCAACCCGGGCGACCCCCTGTCCCCACCACTGCTGTCCCTGTCCGCCGGCGCCCCGTGCACGTGGTCCCCGTCTGCTCGTAGCATTCCGCGGGTCCGATTTGCTGTTTCAGCGTTTCCATGGTCTGGGTTTTGCTGTTCGATCCGCTGTCCGGTTCGTTTCCAGGGGTTCCCGTACTTTTTACGGTCCTGGATCCTGCTGTCCAGCGCAGCCGTACCCCGGCGAGGTGCTGTCACGAGCTGATTCACCGTCCGTGAGTTCTATTTCTCTATTATTTACATCTGAGAGCTCTAGCCGAGCACTGAGATATAATTCCTTTGACCCATTCTATTCCCGTTATCGAGTCGATGATGTTTCGGTCCCCGATCCCGTTACGGGATTCGGTTAGACGTTTCGATTTTGAAAATTCTGAAGTTAATTTTGTACTGTAGATTGGTTTCGTTTTGGAGAATAATAGTTCTGTGGTTTCTTCCCAGTGGCTTCTCGGAAATTCCGAGTTAGTTTCAGAAAGTTCTGTTTTGAAGAATTTAGGTTCTGTTGGATTGGTTTTGAGAGTTTAATCTTTATTTTGGTTTGTTTCTGTGAATTCTCGGGTTTCCGAGTAATTTCGGGTTTTTCGAGTATTCTTCGGAAACATATTTTGTGAGTTATTAATCCTTGTGGTGGAATTTAAATTATGGGTTTTCCCTGGTTTGGGATATATATATATATATATATATATATATATATATATATATATATATATATATATATATATATATATATATATATATATATATATATATATATATATTGGTATTGTGGCACATTTTCCCAGTTTTGGGTTATCCCGAATATAGAGGGAATGCTGCCCAAATTTTTTTATAAAATTTATATAGATGGATGGATTTCGAATCGGTTTTCGAAAATATTTTATAAATTGGATTTTGGGCGACGACCGTACCGGTCTGTGGGACCTAGCGAAATGCAAACGAAACCGGTCATACCAGACGTTGAGGCATTAGCTAATTTTGTGACGATTGGACCAAGTCTGAGACTCTTAATAATATTTATTTTAATTTATTTATTTTGTTTTAGTAATTAAAGTGCAGGATACTATTTAGAACTAACTAACCTTTTCTCTTATTTCAATTTATGTAAAATGGTCTGTAAGGGCATAAGTCCATCTTTTATTTATTATCTGTGGTTTTGTAATATTGTAAATTTTATTTTATTTCTGGTTGGTTGATTGACGTAAAACGATAATATAATTACTTTATAAAAATTTAAATATCATTTTCTCACAATAAAATAATTAGAAAATTACAAGTTTATTGCAAATTCACGTTTTCTTATTTAAAGAAAAATATTAATTTTATATATAATACAAAATACAAAGTTTTACCAAGTAAAACAATAACTACGAGTTTTTCCAAATACAAAGTTAAAATGATTTTTCTTCGTAAGATAGTAACTCACCTCGATAAGCGCGCTCTAAGTAGAGTTGTAAATAAAAACAAAAATTTGACTAGGGTTCTGTTCTAGAGATTTCAACTAGCACACCTAGATATGGTTCAACATTGGTTCTAAGATAGAATTCTCAAATTGTAGGATTTCAAGAACATACTTGACATCTTCTTCGGTTCAGACATCTCAATCCAGTCAATAAACCAAAGGCAAGTACAATTTGTGTTAGTTTATCAATTATTTAGTAATCGTTTTATTGCAAGTTTAAACCACGATGCAACACGGAACTCTCTCTGAGAGCATTGACTGATTGACTGTTGGGTACTGGGGGAGTAGTGTAATGAGTATTACCACATCCAAAGTAGTATACTGACTGTGTTAGCTTACCCCTCATACACACGGGGATAAGCCATATCGTATCAATAGGATACAACTGTACAACCCAATCCGGTCATATTCATTGCCTATTCACATCACAATGTTTTAACTGCTGGAGAACTATTTATTTTAAATTGTAAGTGCATAACTCTATTATTATTTAAATTGTTGGATTATCATGAATTGTACTTTGCTCCCTCCTGACTAGAGACCAACATTTTTAGGTGATTGCGTCATCGAGGATCTGATGTCTAACTCTGGTCCCGCAGAACTTGGAACCTCAGAATCTAAAGAGCTGGATTAGTATTTATTTTTCTTTTGGAAACAAGTGTAATAATTGAATGATGTATTAATGTTTGTTGTATTTCAGGCTTTTCAAATATATTTTAATATTTCGTTAGAATTTTATCTGCATGTGTTTCACTGCTTGATACAGCTTACTGCCGCCGTCTCAACAACGGTGCAGGCTGGGCATGATCCGATTCGACCCAACAAATTGGGACCGGGTCGTGACACACAACCATGGGGGTCATTCCTATGGGTCAAAATCAACCTATATGCATGAGAAAAATGAGAAGGAGAAGGGATTTATACCTCCCGGTAGATCGAATCGACGAAAATGCTTCCTGATGCGCCACCCGACACGTAGGAATCTCAAATGGACACGAACGAGCTCCGACTCCTCCCAAACATGGCTAGCTTCCCCCTCGGCTTGAGTAGAGAAAAAAAGAAGGTTGGGTGGTTGGTGGAGGAATCAATAGAAACTCTCTCTAGAAATATGGGGAAGAACAAGAGAGAGAAAATAGAAGAGATAATGCCAAATGAACTAGAGCCTATCCATTCCTAATGTGGCCGGCCCTATAGAGCTAGGTTTCCCTATTATGTAATGTCTAAAATACCCTCCACTAGTCTAATTAATTAATATTAGGAGATGGGCCAATGGTTAAGGCTATTTTAGTCATTCTAACACACTAATCCAACTAAACCTACCATGAACTAATTAGTCTAACCACTAACTAAAATAATTAACATGTGGGCCATGGCTAACTAGTGTGTGGGTCCCACTAGAGTCAACACTATCCCGGATCCCCGTTACAAGTCGGATTGAGCTGAAATTCGAATCCGACTCAAATAACCCCAAAATTATATTATAAATAATAAAATAAATTTCAAAAATATTCAAAAATGAAAAATGACAAAAATACCCCTGTTCTTGGAAACTGGGGGTGACAAATCTATCCACCTTAAAAAAATTCGTCCTCGAAATTAAAACAAAGCAATCACGGAAAAACACATGCAGAAAACAATCCTTCTCGAATAATTTCAAAAAAAATTTCAGCAAAATAAAATCTCTTAAGGCACAACAACACTTGCAAATAAAAACTGTTACGTGTCTGACACGGACACGAAACCAACACAAAATCTCATCTATCAAAAGCCAAATCAACAATCCCCAATGCAATAATATTAAAATAATCAAAGAGGTCCAATGACCAAAATACCCTTGGGCCAGGAATGACACTGAAAGCATCCTAATCACATGGTTAGGCTCTAGGTCAAACAGTCCCTAGGGTTTCACTAGTAAAACATCAAAAATCTCAAGTCATGGCTTAAAATTTTAAAATGATTAAAATCTCCAAAATCAAAGCATGAATTAAATGACAATAATTAAATGACTAAAACTATAAATTTAAAATTGCTCTCAATTAGAAACTAGGTGCTACAAGTCTATCCACCTTAAAAGAATTTATCCACAAAAATTCAAACAAAGTAAGCACAGAAAAATTATGCAGTTCGATAATCATATGCGTCTGTCCAGAATCATGATATTCAGATTCTCCGTCATGCTAGTGAGCAAGGCTACGATAATCACAGAGTCCTTGACTATGGTACATACCTCTAGAATTAGGGTATTTAATTATTATTTTTTTGCATTGCCGCAGGCTTGGCAGCGAAAACCTTAAATTTCCATACCCTAGAAATACATCCATAACCTGACTATACGTCCTCACTATGCCTGCTAGCATGACCCTAGAGAATTCTAAACCTCATAATCAAGGCGATCTAGCCCATACGACTTATCTCAGAAGAAAATCACATCACAAGAACAAAATTTTATCAACGATCAAGGAACAGATGGAATCGAATTTCAAGACAGTTTATAAGGAGGCAAATACGGAAATGAGATCGAAGATTGGAACCTGCACTCTGCCACGCCAGATAATATAGGTTCCTGAACTTAACTTGGCTAAATCCGTGTGATATTTCCAAACAATTTTGCAAAATAAAGGATAAGATGTTAGTCAAAATGCTTAAGGAGTGGTCCAAGTAGAATTCAAGAAACATATTTAACCATGATGTCGTTATCTGAAGTCATACCTCACTAGTATCTCTCTGGATGCAAACTCCCGATTTTGTAATACAAGGATAAATATACTTTTCAAACTTTTCTTGAATCAATCCATGAGGCACCTTCAACAATTATCAGAAAGGACAAGAAGAATTATCCAAGAGGTTAGTGAAGAAGGGTTTAGTCAAATCATAGGAAAGACGGAATACAAAACAATCATGTTGAGAAAATCCTACTTGTGGCTGTAGATAGACAGAGTTAACCAAGCCGAAAAGAATGATGATAAGAATTTGTTCTTGCTCATCCGGTCATAACGAAGTGATCCGATTTAAGATATAATATGATAACCATATATATCTTCCTGAAACTATGTTGCCAAAATTTTCGCCACGCCAATAAGCATAGCTGCAATAAACGATAGAGTCCATAACTAAGATATGTACCCTAAAATCATGTCATCTGGAATTCTTACCACGCCAACCGGTATGGCTGCAAGAAAATCCAAATTCTATAACTAGGATACGCATATCTAAAATCAGGCTCTATGTCCTTGTCATGCTAGCTTGTATGGCTGCGATAAATTCTAAACTCCATAAATAAAGTAGACATTTACCTTATCAGGATATACCTTAATTCAATCCACCAAATTTATCATGATGTAAGATCAAAGTCAACAACGAACATCAGGAATCAAAATCAACAACGAACATCAGGAATCAAAATTTATTTTCAAGGAAGTGTAAATGGAGGCAACTGGGAATAGACTCAAGAGTTTTCGAAGTAAGATTCTCAGGGGTTATCCCTGGAATCTATCAAGAGTTCCGAACTGTGATTGAGCAACTCCTATCATAACCTAGAACATATATCCTAATAGCAGGCTCGTAGCAGCGCTCTAAGTCGAGCACCACCACGAAATCGTACTAGTTGCGACTCTGACCTGCATGGGCCACCACAAAAATGTGTCATAACCCGCACCCTGAAGAGGGGCACGAGCACATGGTTACGTCCAGCCTACGCCGTAGTATCGGCAATAGAACGTTGTATATAGGGTCTATAAATACTATGACTAAAACAGATAAAGGTACCTGTACAGTATATACTCTCCGAATGGAGGTGACATAGCAATACAGTCTCAATCATAAATATAAAACTAAGGTAGATAGCATGGAAGGGAAATATGATAGATAAAGCAGGAAATAAGTCCAAGATCCACACAAGTTCAGAGCTATACACAAACAACCCAGAGTCACAGAAAATATATATATAAGGTACTACAAATTAAAAGTACTAGCTGGCTCGCAGGCCAGACAAACCTAACTAACTATACTACTCAGGGTGAGGAAAATCTAGTGGCTCTACCAACAAGCCACGGTCTAAGTCTACTCCGTCAGACTCGACCCCATAGTAGGTCGGGCAATCAGTCTCAGAATCATCTGTAATATATCAATGGTATCCTGTCAGGAAAATGAGCAAGTACAAACACCAACAGCAGTTCCATATGAATTGACAAGTACTATAAGAGACAGTATAATAAAATACAAGACAAAGATATGGGCGACTTGGGAACCATTCGAAAGCCGAGTTACAACCCTTAAACCAAACAAAGACCGGGGTTGTAACCCTTCTTTCAAACATGATTTAGTCTCAAATCATGGTACAATATAAAGGCAGGTAGAGCATGTAAGTAAATGAAATTATAGCATGGTGAGAAGTACAGAAAGTAAAGCTGAACTGGATATAAGATATGACAATAAATGTAAAATATGATTTGAATTATTAGAGTAATATATGATCGGCTAGGGAGTCATGGTAGGGTTATCCACTTGGCCCAGCAATTCGTGGTAACCTCAACGGAGAGTCATGCCGACCAACCTGGATAACCTGGGCATGGGGTCTCTGCTACACCCTACGTGAGGTGAGGGTGGCGCTAGCAAAATAGTGACAGGAAGGCTTTGATCACATAACTCCTAATAATTTTCCCATTCACCGAATAGTATCACGGATCCGAACATGGTACGTCATGACATGGATTCAAAAGCAGGTGATCAGCCGACTCCCAAATCGATGTCTATATAAATATGTGAAACATGGATATCACACACCAACATACCAAGGAAAATCCAGGAATAACATCTCATGACAGGATCCGACGTATACTAGTCCGTGAACCGTCGTGTCAGGAATCATGTAAGACACTACAACTGAATCGGATATAGTAGATATCAAGACAATAAAAACTGTTAGTGAATGAACTCATATGTGGTCCTGAGCTGATAAGGTGAACAGACGCTCAGAGTAATCACAGACCTAGCTAAATAAGATACTATGAGTCAAACAGGGTTTTATAATGAAAAGGAAACTAATTTAAGTCATGATATGCAAGTCTAAGTCAAACTCGGTCAATCTAGGTCAAACTGACTCATACTAGGTCATACTGGTCCATACTAGGTCATACCAGGTCACTGGGAGTCAATCCAAGTCAAACTAGGTCAAACGGGGTCAAAGGTTGACTTACAGTTAACTTTTGATCAACTGGTCAACCCTGGTCAACTCTGGTCAACTCTAGGTCAACCCTAGGTCAAACTAGTCTAATGTTGACAAACTGTTGACTTTCAGTCAACTGGTCAACTCTGGTTTGGTTTCGGTCAAATCTAGTCGCTTAAAGGCTAAGTTTGACTCTCGGTTGACTTTTGTTAACTTTTGGTTAGAATGGTCAACCGATGTCAAAACTAGTCTAGGAGCACTACATTTGATCATTTCCAACCAAGGGAATCAAGTTCTAACCATGTTTTAGACTCTAGACTCAAATACCCTATTTCTAGGTAAAACCTATATTATCCTTCCAAGGTAAATCCTGATACCATGCCCAATACAAAGGAAACCCCACTAATACCCAAGTAACTAGCCTAGGCTCCTTAGGGTAGCTAGATACTATTCTATCTAAAGTTTACCTACCAAGAAATATGGGTATCCTAGGTATCTAACCTATTTTAGAACATGTGTTGGTTTACCCTACCCATTACCTTACAAAGATATCCTACCCCATTTTCACATCATTCTAGCACTCACCCACACAACTCACTCACACACAACACTCTCATATATCATTCATGACACCACACTCATAGACTCTCACCTAGGCTTAGATATAGGCTAACCTATAGGCTATGCCAATCTCACATAGGCTCACACACACACTCACACACAACCTCATAACACACACCGACACATAGCATGTAGGGACTGATTTCAGAGGGTTATGGTGGTCGTTTTTAGGGGCTTACCAAGCTGAATTTGGACAGCCATTAGTGTGGGTTTGTGACTGGTTTAGGGTGGTGAATGGGCTAAAATGTGGGGCTGTCATGTAGGCTAATATTGGACTGAATATGGACAGCCACATAGGCCTGTGTGGACTGAATTTCAGGGGTTTAGGACAGCCACATATAGGGGCATGTTAGGACTGTTATATAGACAGATTTGGGACTGCCATAGGCTATGTTATGGCTGAAATATGGACAGCCACAAGGTGAGTTTGTGACTGAATTTTAGGGACTGAAATGGGGGTAACAATGACAGGTTTAGGGAGCACTTGGGGATTGAATATAGAGTGTTTAGGGGCTGTCATTTAGGGGGCAAATTGGACTGTTTTGGATAGTTGAATGACAGCATATAGGGGCAGCAATGTAGGCTGTTTGCAGCTGGGTTCATGGGTGGTTAAAGGCTGCTATGAAGGGCTGATAATGGGTCATGTGTAGGCTGATATTGGGTAGCTATTAGACAGGTTTTGGGGGGTGCAAGGGACTGAAATCTGGACAGCAATTACTGCTGTTACCAGCTGCTATTTCAGTTGGTTCCCCCCCTCTAACACCACTCTCTACTCCTCATTCCCCTCTCTAAACTCTACACTCATTCCCCTCTCAAATCTCTATTACACAAACTCTCAAACACCCTCCATTCTAACACTCTTTCACTCTCAACCATTTTCTCAAACACCATCTATACACACACACATCAATACACCTATCAACTACCATCCTAATTCATTCTCCCCTTCAATCCTTGGCCGAAATCCTCCATACACCCAAACACAGTAATTACACACATACACACCATAATATATATACATATATATATATATATATATATATTTGGCGGCTAGGTCTCCCTCGCGATTGCGCTGCTCGCCCCTTCCGAGAGCCGTCGGCCGGCCCCGGCCATGTCGGCGGCCGCTCCTAGCTCCGCGTCCCCCTCGGTTTTCCAATCCTCCTTAATCTCTTGCTCCTCAGTCGCCACCCCTATTTTGCCCACTTCTAATTCTTGTAACCCTCCTCCGGTCCACTCTTCGCCTAACCCCTGTCCTTGTCCACCGCCGAGCACCGTCCTCCTCGCCCCAGTTGCCCCCTCACCTCCACCGCTTCCCTCTGGGGACCCGACCCCCTCGGCCCCCCTCCGACTCCCTCACCTTTGGTTTCCCCTGCTCCCTTAGCTTTTCCGGCGCCTCCATCTGCGGACAAGCCACCGGCAGCCTCCACTCAACCCCCTCCAACTTTTACCACTACGCCGCCGTCGTTTGCGACCGTGGTCCGCGCTCCGTCGGTGGCGGAGCCGGGCGCGGCCCCTGCCTTCGGGGATGTCCCTCGGGCCGGCCTCGGTTGCCAGATTTTGTCGTTTCTTGGAGCTCCGGCCATCTCCTTTCCGGCTGCAGCGGTCGAGGCTCTGGTCTCCCCTCTACGTTGGGCCTTGATCGGCAAGTTCTCTCACTCCCGCCCGTCCGTGGATGCTGTGCGACGAGCCATGGAGGGCATGAAGTTCGCCGGCGCTGTCGAAGTCGGTCTGATTGATGGAAGGCACATGCTCATTCGCCCTAGCCTTGAAGTAGATTTCCTACGTATTAGATCTCAGGAACTTTGGTTGGTTGCGAATGCTCCGATGCGGGTGTTCAGATGGGATCCTAGTTTTATTCACAATCGGGAGTCGGCCATCACTCCGGTGTGGGTCTCCCTCCCTGGTTTGCCATTTCATCTATTCGCCAAAGAGGCCATTTTCGCCATTGCCCAGGGGATTGGTCAACCTCTCCTGATCGATCGCGCCACGGCGCAACGCTCCAGACCGAGTCAAGCCCGGGTTCTTATCGAGCTGGATTCCAGCAAGCCCCTCCCCCCGAAGGTTCGTCTGATTCTTCCGTACGGCAATAGCGCTTGGCAACAAATCAGATATGAGCGCACCCCACAGTACTGCGATCACTGTTATCATCAAGGCCATACGATCCGTTCGTGCAAGAGAAAGAAAAAAACAGCAGAGGAAGCCAACAAGGACAAAGGGATAGGAACAGAGGGCGAAAGCGCTATTCCTACAAGAGAGGGGAGCAGTGTCTCGCTCGAGCCTGATAGTATTGCTGCCAACCTTCAGCCTAACAGAGGAAGACGCAGGAATAGAAAGCGAAAGAGTCGCAAGAAGGAGGCTGCTCAGATCGAACCCATCATCCCTGCCCCACCCGGCAGCCCGAGGAGCGAGCCGACGGCCATTGCCGAGATCGAGCCCAGGCAGCCCAGCAGTGACCAGAACACCAATGCTTCGAAGTGGCGATTAGTGCTATATCAACCTCGTCTTATTCCTATTGCAGAGGAAAGTGAAGACCAGATGGAAGAAGTCGCCAAGGACAGTGAAGCGGCCATATTAGACAACTTCGCTGAAGACTCGCAAAATCGATGGGCCAATCTGGCCACAGACGATTTTTTTGAGAAAGGAGTTGAGCAACAAGGGTCCCATCATCAGGAGGAGATCCAGGAAAGCACGGACATCCCCATCAGGAGAGTTATGTCATCTCCTAACACCCCCAGGATTCTGAGATCGGCCACAAGGAGGGGCCAAAACTCCAACACTAAATGTTAAGTATGTTAATTTGGAACGCGAGGGGGCTAGCTAACTCTCAGACCCTCAACCGGCTCAAAAGTCTCAAGGAGACGCACCGGCTAGTCATCCTGGCGGTGATTGAATCCAAAGTTGACGCTGGCAAGTTCAACAGTTTCCGTCTCAAGCTCGGCTTCAATGGGGGAGCCGCTTACGGTAAAGACATCTGAGTTTTTTGGAATAGAGACGTGGAGGCAGAGATCGTCGCAGAGAGCTCGCAATCCCTTTCCTTTCTCTTCCGTCACCCCCACATCGACAAATCCACACTCCTGTCTATTGTCCATGGTAGCTGCCAGCGGCGGATGAGACGAGAGCAGTGGGACGAGCTGCTCCATCTGCAGAATCGTTTCCCTCAGTCCCCGTGGTTGTGCGGCGGGGATTTCAACGCGATCACCGCTTCGACGGAGAAGACGGATGGCCTCGCTCCTTCTTCAGGATCCATGTTTGAATTCAATCAGTTTGTGCTTGATGCCGGGCTGTCTCCGATCAGTTTCTCGGGGAATGAGTTCACGTGGACGAACTCCCAAGATGGCGGCGATCACCAGCGGTCCAGGCTCGACAGGATTTTCTCCAATCAGTGCAGGAGGGACATCGTTCACGACTCTCACGTCTCTCATCTGTGTAGGATGGAGTCCGATCACTCGCCCCTCCTCCTTGACATCCATACTACCAGACCGGAGCATTGCAGGAGCTTCAAGTACCTCAATTTTTGGAGCTCGCACGCAGACTTCCGCAGCGTGGTCGAGGCTGCTTGGGTTTCGGCGTTCCACGCCAACCCCCTGATCCGGATTGGGCTTAGATTGGCTGCCACGCGGAGGGCCCTCAAGCGTTGGAGCCGCGACACTTTCGGTGATATTTTCCTTGCTCTGAAGGACGCCGAGGCGGCCGTCCAGCTCGATGAGCTCGAGTTCGAAAGGAGTGGCGACCCCGTTCGTCGTTCGTCTTTGCACGCTACTCGTGCTAGGCTGAAGCGCTGCATCTTCAACGAGACCAGCTTCTGGCGTCAAAAGGTGCGCATCAAGTGGGACAACGACGGTGACAGGAATTCGAAATTCTTCCACGACTGCGTGCGACAGCGGAGATGCTACCTCAACATTCATCAGATCCGTGGGGAGGATGGTAACGTCGTCCGGGGTCAGACGGCCGTTGCGACTGCGGCGGAGACGTATTTTACTCATCTGTTCGCGAAGGAAAGGTTGGTTGCCGATGCGGAGTTTTGGGACGCTATTCCTCAGCTGATCGATGAGGCGGATAACACCGATTTGATTAGAAACGTCTCCAGAGATGAGATGGAAGCGGCAGTTCGGGCATTGAGCATTGACAGTGCCCTCGGACCCGATGGGTTCTCTGGTGGATTTTTCGACGAGTGCTGGGACACGGTGGGTAGCGACATCGTCAGCGCCGTCGAGGCTTTTTTCGAGGGTTGCCAGTACCCCAGATCGATCTCCAGTTATCTCCAGTTCTTTCCTTATGCCGATCCCGAAGTCGACCAATCCCACAACATTCACGGATTTTCGCCCCATTAGCTTCTGCAATTTCATGAACAAGGTCATCGCGAAGGTGGCTGCTAGTAGGATGGCGCCTCTCCTTCCTAAAATTATTTCCAGGGAGCAGAGTGGCTTCGTGCAGGGGAGAAGCATTGTCGACAATATTCTTTTGGCCCAGGAGTTGGTCAGCAAGATGGGTCGCGACAACCGTGGAGGCAACGTCGCGATGAAGATTGACATGGAGAAGGCGTACGACAGACTGGATTGGCAGCATCTGATTGGGGTTTTGCAGAAGTTCGATTTCTCGGAAGTGTGGATCGACATCTTGTTCCGCTCGGTTAGCAGCTCTTGGTTCTCGGTCCTCATCAACGGGGTCCCCTCGGGTTTCTTCCGGTCTCATCGGGGTGTTCGGCAAGGAGACCCCCTGTCGGCCTCCTTATTTATTATTGCGGCGGAAACCCTTAGTCGTAACCTTATTAAGTTGGGTTTCGCTCGGAGCTTCGGTCGCTACCGGATGACTAGCGGGTGCCCACTCATTATGCACCTGTCGTACGCCGACGACGTCCTGGTGTTCTCGTCGGGCGACAGGCGTACGGTGAAGATGATTATGCAGCAGCTTCAGAGATACCAGCAGTTGTCCGGTCAGCGGATTAATGCCACGATGAGCCGCATCTATATCCATGAGGACACCGCCGAGGAGACAAGGACGACTCTGGCGGCTTGCTCAAGTTTCCCCGTCTCCTTGCCCCCTTTCACCTACTTGGGATGCCCGATTCACTTCGGTAGGAGGAAGGCCATCCTGTTCGAGCCGCTCATCTCCAGGATCCAGTCGAGAATCAGCGGGTGGCAGCACAGCACCCTCTCTATCGGGGGTTGCCTTATCCTACTCAGACATGTCCTGTGCTCGATGCCAATATATGTGTTGGCTGCGTGCTCTCCGTCGAAGAGTGTCATTGAGGTAATCGAGCGATCATTTACCAGGTTTCTTTGGGGTCAATCGCAGGTCGTCGGTCGCATGCGGTGGGCTAGCTGGGAGAGTATCGCGAGGCCCACCGAGGAGGGGGGTCTTGGGATCCGTAGCATCAGCGACATGGTCGCTGCCCTTTCGGTGAAGCTCTGGTGGCGAGTGCGAACCGAGTCCAGCTTATGGACCGATTACATGCGGTCGGCGTATTTCCCGCGTACACATCCTCCCCTGGCTGGTGCCAATAGCAGCGCTTCTGCTATTTGGCGTCGCCTGATCTCAGGTCGGGAGCGGGGCGGGCGTCACGTTAGGGTAGAGATTGGCCGGGGGGAGGTGGACGCCTTCGTCGAGGACTGGACAGAGAGAGCAGCTCCCCTGCGGCAGGCGGAGCAGCAGCGTAGGTAGCCGCTGCTGGTGCGGCACTTCCAGGCGGACGGCAGCTGGGATTTGCCCCGAATTGCAGCGGCCTTTTGGCAGGAGGTTGCTGACGGTATTGTCGAAGACGGGCTGCAAATTTTGGATCAGGCCGACTCTTTCCGGTGGAGGCCGACTAGGGACAGGATTTTTACGATGCGCTCGGCTTGGGACAGTTACAGGTCCAGATTTCCAGGACCATCCGGTCCTTTTTCTGTATGGGGGAGTCGGATTCCGATCAAGTGGTCGATCCTTCAGTGGCGATTGGTTAGGCTCAAGCTTCCGACAGATGACTGGCTTCGGCGGACTGGTTTCGCCATTGCCTCTATGTGTCACTGCTGCGAATCTCCGGACATTGAGAGCCTGGATCATATTTTCTCCTCCGGTAACCTTGCAGACAGCCTTTGGGATCACTTTCAGACGTCTAGAGGCATCCCCGGAGGCGGTCGTCTCATCTTCCAGCGACTCGTGGATTGGGGCAACGCTAGGACGGACCAGAACGACATCACGACGTCGGCGATCATCTGGGTTCTGTGGAAGAATCGTAACAAGCACCGGTATGAAGGCATTTCCCAGGCCTACTCGCTTCTCCAGCTGGAGGGATAAGTGGAGCGGCAATGCTCGAAGGTCAGGGCCCCTCTGTGTAGGGTCGGGTCCCTAGTAGGCGAGAGGGAGGGACTTGGGTGAGGTTTTGGGCCTTCGGGCCATTTTGGCTTTTTGTTTTTGGCATGTGGCTTGGCTTTGTTGGCGGCCACAGGGCGTGGCGTACTGTGCACTTTTGTGGCCTCCCCGTGTAACCGCATTTTTTCCCATGCAATATAGTCTTCGGTTTTCCAAAAAAAAATTATATATATATATATATATATATATATATATATATATATATATATATATATAATAATAATAATAATAATAATATATATACAACCATATATATATACATATATAGATTAAATAATATGATACAATATGATACTTAGGAAAACACATCTCTAAACACCTATAAATCTGGGATTTAATATTAAAACAACATCTAAACAATATCTAATAAATCTACATGTATCCAAATAGGGATTTTTCCACTGGGACACAATACCACAACACAAGGACACTCCTATGACCTCTAAATGGATACGAAAAGGACACAAATGGAGACACAACCATGGGGGTCATTCCTATGGGTCAAAATCAACCTATATGCATGAGAAAAATGAGAAGGAGAAGGGATTTATACCTCCCGGTAGATCGAATCGACGAAAAGGCTTCCCGATGCGCCACCGACACGTAGGAATCCCAAATGGACACGAACGAGCTCTGACTCCTCCTAAACTTGGCTAGCTTCCTCCTCAGCTTGAGTAGAGAAGAAAAGAAGAAGGTTGGGTAGAAGAATGAAAAGATTTGGTGGAGGAATCAATAGAAACTCTCTCTAGAAATTTGGGAAAGAACAAGAGAGAGAAAATGGAAGAGATAATGCCAAATGAACTAGAGCCTATCCATTCCTAATGTGGCCGGCCCTATAGAGCTAGGTGTCCCTATTATGCAATGTCTAAAATACCCTCCACTAGTCTAATTAATTAATATTAGGAGATGGGTCAATGGTTAAGGCTATTTTAGTCATTCTAACACACTAATCCAACTAAACCTACCATGAACTAATTAGTCTAACCACTAACTAAAATAATTAACATGTGGGCCATGGCTAACTAGTGTGTGGGTCCCACTAGAGTCAACACTACCCCGGGTCCCCGTTACAAGTCGGATTGAGCTGAAATTCGAACCCGACACAAATAACCCAAAAATAATATCATAAATAATAAAATAAATTTCAAAAATATTCAAAAATGAAAAATAACAAAAATACCCACGTTCTTGGAAACTGGGGGTGACACTAAGCCAACAGTAAACCAGAGATACGCGCACAAAAATCATACACGCTACCGATGGTAAACTGTACAGAATCATCTCGGGTGCATTTGTACCACATATGAGCCGACTCTTAAAGTCCCCCTCCCACTTGGGTGCTGTTATTGCGCTTGAACCAAGTCGGGGGGGGGATCTCTTGCGGGCTAGACCCCATGCGTCCCATTGAGAATGTTGAAGCTTCCAACTTGGACTCTTTCTACTACGTACCTTCGGGTGCTAAGTTGAAGAAGTCTAGGGCCATGTCGCATATTTTATGTGCGGACCTGTCATAGCTCGTTCTGTCTCGCAATACGTTACTAGCCTCAGATCAGGGAGCCAATATGATGGTCCCAAAAGTCTTTCTACAACGATCGAACGCAGTGCTAGCCGGTAATCAAGAAGCAAATATGATGGTCCCAAAAGTCTTCCTACAATGATTGAGCGTAGTTCTTTGCTAGCCAGTGATTAGAAAGCAAATATGATGATCCCAAAAGTCTTCCTACAACGATCGAGAGCAAGTACTTTTACTAGCCTCAGATCAGGGAGCAAATATGATATCTACGCACCCAGGCGCTCGAGATACTCGGGCCCACAAAACGGATACGAAGGTAGATCAATCTGCTAGAAACTTGCGAGAGGTGATTACTTACAAACGTAAAAAAAGAGAAGCAACCTTGGCATACAATGAGCCCTTTCCAGGACATCACTACACCCAAGCCATCATCAACTGCCGCTGTCATAAGACAGTGGCTCCACTATCAAGGCAGTTTGTGTTCCAACGACTGCGACCTATTGCGCCTTTCCAACATCATCTCGGAAACATTATGCCAATTAAAGACGTTGTAACGGCCTCCTCTCAACTAGATGCATTACTCAGATATCTCAGTTAGGCGCATCATCTCAATCAAGCGCATCACAATCTTCTGAAGAAGTCTACCGTCAAATCTTCTTCGAACAAGGAGATCCATAATCCGCAGTGCCAACACTCGCCAAGGAGGAGGGTCGGTCAAATTCATTTTTTCGAGAAATAAAGAGGGAGACAAACGAAACTCTCTCAAATCGTGACATTCAGCACAACACCTTCTCCTAGGGCCCCCATAACCATCCAGCCAGAAGATATCCTTCATACGGCTTAGTCATGAAATATTCCTCATGCGGCTTGGTCATTAGATGGCCTCATGCGGCTCGGTCAGATGGCATTCCTCATGCGGCTCGGTCATGAGACATTCCTCCTGCGGCTCGATCATGAGATATCCTTCATGTAGCTCGGTCATGAGACATTCTTTCATACGATTCGGTCATGAGACGTCCTTCATGTGGTTCGGTCATGAGACATTCCTTCATGCGGCTCGGTCATGAGATATTTCTTCATGCGGCTCGATCATGAGACGTCCTTTATACGATACGGCTCGATCATAAGACATTCTTTCATGCGGCTCAGCCATAAGACATTCCTCATGTGGCTCGGCCAGGAGACATCCTTCATGCGGCTCGCCACAGAAGATTAGTTGATGCACGTGACAAGTTGACCAGGTCTCAACTGCTCAGATTTGCTACAACGACAAATCACAACAAATCCTAACAAATCCCCAGCTATCAGTCACAGACCGATTCTCGAGGCATGATTATGGCCATGTGGCCCGAGGATTTTCCACATGGCCATCTATACGGCTCAAAATATCCTTTATCTCAAAATTACTATAAATAGTAGGACACCACACCTATGCAAATGGTTGGCAATCCAAGGCTGGAAACCTTCAAAAAGGCAATTTCTTTAAGAGCTAAAGACTGCGTCAGATAGTCCAAGGAGTAAGGCAGAGTTGATACACTTTTCCGAGCCTCCACCGTCACCCCCAAGAATCAAAAACTAAACAATTGTACTTAGATTATTTTCTAGGATTTTTTTTCTAGGCTTTTCTTTGTACAAGCTAGTTTGTAATCAATTTTAGTATTTCTGTAATACCTGTCTTTGATTTTTAAGGGCAAACATCGATATTGAGTTTCTTGTTAAGAGTCGTGTCGTAGGCATTGACATTCAATTTAATGATAACGACTTAGCGAACATCCTAAACATTCCAAATGTAGGTGCTCCGCTTATCGATATTAGTGACTTTGAATTTCCAAAGGATACATCTTTAAGCAATTTCAAGACTCAACTTTGTGCTCTAAACCCGTCCGTTCCGGCAAGTTCAAAGCTGCACACTTGAACTTATTCTTTTACGGGTTGCATCGTATTGTTTATTATACTATTTTTCTAAAATCTACTTCAAAAGACGATGTGACCACTCTTGAAATGTCTGCTCTCTATTATACTCGTAATTAGATTTCATTCTCTGTCCTTAAGATAATTATCCAGATAATAGCTAGATGTCGTGAGATGAAGAGGAATCTTCTCTATGCGATGATCCTTCATATCATCTTCCACTGTTCCATCTATTGCACCACCTCCTCTACCTCAGACTTATCCTATGACATTTGAGGGTCTCCATCAACATTTAGATGATATGCGACATTGTCAGCTGGATGAGCAAAACTCTTTGCGAGCGTTTGTTACTGACACATTGCGAGAACGTGAGTTCTGCGATGCCAGTCGGTTTCAAGCTTTTATAAACTCCTTTGCAGAAATGTATTTTGTCTAGACTGGTCAGCATGCCAGTTCTCTTCCACGAGATCCTACTGTTTTTTGCTACCGCTATGACGATGAGGCGGTTCATTATTTCTTCGAGCCCGGTAACGCATATGATTGGTATCATGGTTCTGGTGCTACTCTATACCCATCTCATAGAGCTGACACATCTGGGGCTGGTCCTTCTGGACATGGTACTGCTGTCGATCGTATTGACGATGATGAGGATTTGATCTAGACGTTACAGCATTTGTCTATATGTTAACTGATTAGACTATGCTTTATATTTATGTATTCTTGGAAATGCTCCAACATTCCAAGATAGTATCAGTATTTCTTTTATGCACTTCTATGTTTGAGACACTGAGTAGTTGTTTGTTCTTTCAAACTCTTACTATTATTATGCATTTCTATTATTCAGTGTGTATTATTTTTTTTGGTATGCACTTATGCATTTTATGCATAACAATATCTTTTTGTCACTGCTTCAAATCATAAACTGCCTGTGAAATTTGTTTATTTCTTATATATTATCTCTGCATTTCTTCAATGTTCCTCTCTTATGCATATATTGTGGGGGAGCTTATCTCTTCGCATTATTTAGCTAAGTGACAACGGGGGAGAAAAGGATCTAACATCTTTTTCAAGTTAATTTTTACCAAGAGACAGTATAGTACCAAACAACGAACAACGTTTTGATATTTTTGTCAAATTAAGATCAAGATGTTATATCGGTCAAGATTTGTTAATTATCAAAATGAGGAAGATTGTTGGCCCATTGGTCATGGTCGAACCTGATTTTAATAATTGATCTAACCCTGTCTCGATATGAGGATTACTTTGACGATCGTTAGAATTGCTACTGTTACCATTCAAGACTTGGAGCTGCATTTGTCATTGTGTCTGTATTTCCATTTATCAATAATCAATGTATTTTTATATTTTATTGAGTCTAGAAATATGATGTAAATTGTGTTGTATTGGCAAATAGGCTACCCAAATTTTTTTTCAAAAATACCCATTGGTTTTGAAAACAAAATCCAAAAATCATAAACCCAATTCCTAACTGCTTGAACATTCGGATGCCCAAAGCCCACTGAGTTACAAACCCTAAATTCACCTTTTCTGTACCAGCAGAACTCTGGGGGAATTTGCCCCAAATTTGGCCCGAGTTAGGCTAGTGTACGTTGCTTTTTGAACTCAGTCTTCCTGCAGTTACGGATGCAACGACTATCTGCCGAGATTCTTCCAAAGAGTTCTATCCGAATTCTGCCCGAATTCTTCCATTGGAAATCCTATAAATAGAGAAGAATTTTTACCATTTCCACATACCAATTCACTTTTTCTTCTCTTCCCTCTAAGCTTACTACGTTCTTCCATAGCCTTCTAAGCTTTTATTTTCAAATCCCATGTCAGTTACAATCGTCTAGTCGATTTGTCAGTACGGTACGGTCTATAAGTTTCAGAGTGATTGTAATCAAGAGGCTTAACAAGAAGTAAGACACTTCACAATTGAAGTTGGTCAAGTACTTCGGATCATAGCTCGCGTTTGTAGAAGTTGTAAGGACTTCATATGAAAACTTGCGGTTTTCCATAGTAGATTTCAACCGGGAGCTAGAGTTCTCTCGACTGGATTAGTCCTCACAAGAGGAAGACCAGTATACATTGCCGTATTTGCGTTTGCTCTCTGCTCTTTTCTTTTACATTTTTATATCTGTGATATATTTTTGTGATCTGGCTACAAAGATTTTTTTAATAGCTAATATTTCGCTGCCTACTCTGTTCACCCTCCTAGAGTATATCGCTTTACATTTTGTTCCTACATTTTTATTGTACAAACTTACATTGTACAACAGAGGGACACCATTCAAATTCAAAAATAAAACCAGTTAAAATTACACAATGGCAACATCATATACAAACTCCATTACATGTCTCCAAAGCATGCAAAGGATGATGACACGATTCCTCCGAGTTAAAAGGAGAGATTAGCCATTATTGCGTGTCTTTGATAAATTAATTAGCTTCCAGATTGGATGTGTATTCTCATAGAATTTACTCGTTCTTCTGCTTGAGGAATTTTTTTATTATCCCCATTATCTCACTTCCAAGAAACGTCCCCAAGCACCCCCTTGCTGCTGCTACCTTACTAAACTCGCTCACTTGATCTCCACTGAATGCTTTTCATCCGTTCATTTTCTCTGATGATACTACTATCTCTTCCACAAGATCATCACCAGCCTTCGTAGAAGGAAGAAGGAAACTGCACAGGGATGTCCCTAACACGATGGGCTCTCCAACTGTAGTGACAAAGTCTTACAATTTATATAGAGAGAATGGTACGGGCTCAAAGCTATGCTCACCATATTCCACCAGAGTAGAGTGATCTCAGGTGACACAAAAATAGTACTAGAAAGGCCCCGACTTCTCTACCTGCCACATGAGTCTTGCTAGTCGACCTATAGCTTTGTCTACAACATATAAGCCGCGGACTTTCAGTATAGCTGCTTTGTCATGACAAGCATCATCTATTGCCTGAAATATTTTTGGAGTTGTACATCATTAGAAGAATCTCTTGAAATCAAACATAAAAAAAGGCAAATAAATTATATAAAAGCCCTTCATACTTGACATAGAAGTGGCGAGAGCATTGTTATTCTAAGGATACCACATTATAGACAACTTTAGCTGAGTGATTGTACTGATTATAGAAAATAAGTCAGGCTTTGATGAAACAAGAAATCTGGATAATGTTTTGAAAATCAATATAAACACAAAGGGACAAGTAATCTGGGACACAAAATTTGGTAACCATGGCTAAATTAGCACCTTTGAGATGTTTGGATAAATTGCTCATTAGTAAATCTAAGTACAACTTCACCATCCATAGTCTCTGCATAAGTAGGAGCCTCATAGTGCACTAGGACATCCCTTATCTTTCTAGTCTAAACAAGTTTCAAATTCCTAGATTTCCTACTCTTATATCGCCTTTAGACCTCTTATTGAGGCCAAGTTACTGTCTGGGAGCATGGTGAAGCAGACTTGTGCTCTTTTAAAATTGTAAATATAGATAGGGAATGTCACTTCTTTAACTATTCTTATACAATTTATCTCTTAAATCTTTATAGGTTAATGCTTATTATCTCAGAGTGGAAAGGGATTTATTTTGAGGATAAAAGACGAGAAAGTAAAAAAGGAGAGGTATGTTGACAATACTAGATGAAAAATGTGATACTTCACACTATTAAGAAGCATAAAAGAAGAATGTTTTAGAATGGCAGAGTCATCATACGAGGGCTATATCATACTCATAATATTGAGTTCTCTGATATTATATTAGTAAGACTTAACATAGGAGGTAGATAAGACAAGTGATTCGTATTGTGCCAAATGTTAGCATTTTCATCTATCAATAATAAGATATAACAACACCATCCCTGCCTCCAAACCATCTTGCTTGCCTGCAACCACCTTGACAAGAAGAAGAAGAGGGAGGCGACTGAATAAATAAATTAGTTACTGAAAGAATGTGGCATTTGAAAATAATTCTTTGAAGACCTATCAGTTGATGATGCTAATTTCTATGTTGGATGAGAAGTTAAGTATTAACAATATAATCAAATGTTGTTTTTTAAGAATTAAAATTTATAAAAAAAAAATTTGTAAATAAAATTTGAAGTAACTGGTATCTGAACTAAAAATATATTCTTTTGGCTGCCAATGCAAATTTTGGTTCCCATTCTATTTGGTTCTTATAGTTCCGACTTTTTGCCCAGATGAAATGGAGCATCCACACATAGGGCTCAAAGTTTGTAGGTAAAAGCGTCACAAAATATGTTATTCTCTAGAACAAAAGAACTCAAAATGTCCAAAAAAATTAAGAGTGTCCAATTCAATTGAATAAACAAGAATAAATGGTGAGGGATGCATCTACACTTAAAAACAAGAATGCAAGTCCATTCACGCCATATACACCTCACATGAACCCATGTGCATGTCTACTACAGCTTACACTTGTAAACAATCGTGTATAATACACATAAATAGGCATGCATATGCATGAACATACACACAATGAACATGAGCAATATGTTGGTATCAGACCAGAACGAACGAACCTGGCTCTGATACAAGATGTTGAAAATTGATCACGCCCTCCTGCACTCTGATACTTTGTCTAACACTCTACTGCAGCAAAAACTTAGGCCAACCCACCCGAAATAACTGACCACCATCTAATGGACACCAAGCACAGATAAAATCAAGTATATGATGGTGACTACATCGCCTGGACAAATCCTAATCTATATAACTAAGATAAAATTACAAGATTAATAAAAATAATACTGAACCCTTTGTACTAATAGGTTCCGCCCTCTCACCACACTCAAGAAGAAAAGAAAGAGATTATAATTAAAATCGCTCACCAACCCGTAGCAATATTCCTAAGCGAAGTTGACGACACCTTGATTAGATCTCTTCTTCCTTCTATCCTTTATGACAAAGTCCTAAGTGCAAAGTATGAACTTTCTCTTAGATCTCCTTTGGATGACTCTTGAGGTCTACTCTGGATTTGGTAAGAGCAAATTTTGGAGCCTAAATATGGTAAAAGATTTAATTTGATATGATTTGGAAATCTATATTAAATATCTGATTTAATTAGTTTTACAAATTTGTATCAAATATTTAATTTAACGTATTTGGACGTCCATAATTGGTGATGGGATATAATCTACACCGTTGGTTATTGGTGGACGACCAGATATGATGGTATAAGTCCCCTAACTTTTGGTTATTATTCTTAATTATTTTATTTATTTGAAATGGTTATTTTAGTTTGGGACTATATTTATAATCAATTATGACTATAGGAGTACTTTATCGTAGCTTTGATTTTTGAAGCACAACAACCATCAATTTTTTAAATCTAGTTACATATTCGTAATCTAGACGAGTCTACCTTCATTTTGATATATCATGTCACCCAAACTTGTTCACTTGTACTACATATTTCTTGAACAACTTAGGGGTCAAAATAGTCATTTTAGCCCTTACCGTAAAACTCAAATGTATTTTCCAATTATGATTTGAGTCCCAAACCCGATTCAAACATTTTGACCTATTATATGATTTTGACCTATTTTCAGCCTACTACACACATGCCAATGTTGTCCCACTTAATTTAGTTTTCATGTGCTATTTATTTTCAAATGGTACACAAGACTCATTAATTAGTCTTTCGGAGTCAATTTCGATTCTAAAAACCATACCAACCTAGAGCTAGTCCAACTAGCTTTAGTTGAACATATTCTAGGTTACCATAACTTATTAAGATGAATTTAGATATAATTTTGGAGATTTTGTACAGCTATATCATAGTTTAAACCAACTATATGTTGATTTTCCAAATTAGGAAACTCAATATTCACCTTAGATTCAATCTTGCATATCTTTTTATTGGAGGAACCAAATCAAACCAAACTTTCCTAAACCTTCTCTACCCAAACCCTAACCATCAACCCACAAATCTCTCTATATATATATGTATCATATTGTGGTTGGCCAATATCCTTCCTAAACTCGCCAACCCGAGAATCTCATCCCTATTGAAGCCGACGGCCACATCAAACCCTAGGCTCAACTACACCAATCCACACCACTTCTTCTCCTTCTGCCACCTCCCACATGAACCTCAGACCTTCCTCTAACGTCCTAGCAATCCTTGAAGAGCCACGACATCTTGGTGATAAATGGCAAATTTTAGAAGTCACCCGAAGTTGGGTTCCAAGTTTGAAATTCGTTCTAGCAGGTACGCTATTTTGCATCTATGGTTTCATGTACTTCCCGTCATCCTTTTCTTATGAAACCAAAAATAATAGAAGATATTTGTGTCTATTTTCATGTCCAATTGGCCACTCACGTGGTTCTTTACGGTTTGTCCGAAACGTCCGTTCTATGAAAGAGTGTACTGAACCAAATCATTCGTGTGCGAGTTTTTGTCAACTTTCAGACCACTTTGACCCTTCCTATATTTTTTTCTAAGAATCTACACATCATAAGCTTTCCATTGAATATACTTTTGCAGTTTTTTACTAAGGTTCACTATTTTTATAAAGTCTGGACTTGTCACCATAATGTCGGAATACCAAAAACTCATATATTTTATGTGTCCATATGCTTCGAAACTTCATGAGACTTGTCCAACATAATTGTTGTGCATGTTTTAATGAGAAAAACATATTTTTTACACATTTTATACTATTCTTCCAGAATTAATATTTATAAAGAATTTGTCGTTCCAAGAGCCAAACTATGGAACAAGTCTAAGTGTATTGATGTAGAATCAATACAAGACTTGTATGCATATTGGTCCATAAATAAAATATATTAATTATAACAGATTATTTATACATAATTTACAGAATTAAAAGTGGTATTTTTTATGTTATTAATATAATACTTTTATAGGTAGATTTGGTGCCATATATGTTATATTGTGTAGAATAGTCATTATGACTAGTTTTGGTTTATAGATGTTATTATGGTCTATATATGATAAGACCACATATGGCAAGTTACTATTGTGTCATTAATAGTAGAATATTTATTATAGGTGTACATGACGGAGGTAGTGAGGACATTGGGGCTGGATCGTCGTTTTTCTAGCCAGAAGTTGTAGAAAAATGTACCTTGTCATCGCTACAAATTATTTCTTTCTTTCACTGTTGTTTCTATTTTATTTTATCATGACGTAGGATTTAGTCGATATTTAGCGCCTGGATTGGATTCGGGTACCGATGTCTATTTATTGACATTGTATATCGATATCAGGCATTGCGTGCATTATGTCGTGTTCATTGACATGATTGACCACATGACACCGACACATTCATGATGCGAGGTTTACATGAGTATTCATGGTATTAACTTTGCAGTAGTTTACTAGATTATTTATTGTTCTTATTTATAGATATGTTGTGTTTGAATTGACTTGCTAGATTCTAGACATAGGATGGGGAGAACTTGACTACGATATTATACTATTTATATTGTGGCATGTTATTATTATGTGCCTTTATCTCTATAGCAGAGTTCTGCCATTTGTTTTATTGATTGTCCTTGGTTCCACGACACGGTGGTTGGGGCAATTGCCTTCTGAGGAGCTTATGAGTCTCAGTGGCAAGGTCTGATATTCTAGGACATGTATATCACGGAGACAGGATATAGTAGATACCCTTAGATCATATTTCCTTTTTTGTACATTGACATATTGTATGTACCTTGCTATGTCCCCTGAGGACCTGGTGATCTTTCTAGGTATTCGACTGAGCAGAGTTGGTTGTGATCACGATGGTTGCTATTTATCGTTTCAGGTATCTCTTGCGGTTACATATTCATCTCTATTTATTTACATTCTGCTTGTTAGCCTAGTATTTGTAGACTCAAGTTATTCTTTCGAGTCTATTCGAACAAATATAGCATAGGGTTGCACACTATGTTATATATTGTTCACTCTTGTATTCTATATTACTGTGGATTGAGACTTAGAGATATTATTGATTAGTATTGGTAGTTGGTCATTACTATATAGCTTATATGTATTCGAATTGGGCTGGAGTCCACTTGATACGTAGCTAGCATATATACGCATTTCTAGTCCTACGTATTTTGGGACTGGAGCATTTCATGTTTTTATGGTGGCCCAAGCAGGTCAGAGCATATCGTTTCAGTTATGTTACTGTGCCCAGCAAGCCTGCAATAGGATATTGTATGAGGATATCAATCCACAATTGCTTTGGAACTAATAATTGAAGTTGATCATCCTTCTTGAACTCCTTGTCTTGGACTCTCGTCTTTTCCTATTTTGGAAGGACGAATATCTTGCTTGATGAACCATTTGGATTATATCCATCGTTTGACAGAACGTAGTAGATAAAAGGGTTTTAAAAAGGGATTTAGTTATCTAAGGTATTAAAGATTTGGATAGACGTCTTAATTAGATAGATTGAGTAGATCAGACTGGCAAAATAGAATTATTATAGGAAACTTAACACTAACGAGAGATTCTAGTATCAATAGGCTACACAAAATCTACCATCCACCTAGAATGAAGTGACCGGTAGAATATATGGTAGAATTTTAGAGTTAGATGCAGTTTCCTAATTAGGATATGATCACCCCTATGAAAGACTGAAGTTGAAATTTTTTGAAATCCTTGTTACGACTTGGATGACTCGATAAGGCACTGTAGATAGATATGAATCCTTATTGTAATGCCCCGCTCCGTACGATGAATTATGCTGAGTTATTGACTCGAAGAGTTACATTGACCCGATGAAGTATCGATGTGAATCGATGCAAGTGCTAACTTGGCCCAAAGAGATGATAAGTTTGATTCAAACTTATATTGATTTTAGTTTTGTTTCATGTGTAGGCATAGGCACGGTAGGCCGAATCAGTCGGGTAATCAAACGGAGGATAAAGTGCTTGAATGGCTAAGTAAGATGAGTTGGTCGTGCAACGAAGTTAACAAATCGAGCTGCATTGCTCGAAGGAACGATAGGCGAACCGACAAAAGGTGGAAGGATTTGACCCTTCTTTCCTACTCCGTCATGTCTAATTAAATTGTACCCTTGTATGCTAAGTTAATCGATCGAGTCCACGGGCGTGGCTCAAATGTGAGAAATCATAGTGTTTGTCGAGCACTAAGATAGAATAATTGAAATAAAATGTGCATCAAATGCACGAGTCACCATAGAACATCGAATTACTTCAACATTGAGGCACGAGTCGTATAACATAAAATGTGCATCAAATGCATGAGTCGTATAACACCATAAACGAATGCCTCAGGGCATGAGTCATAGAACATTAAGGCGAAACGTGTATCAAGTGCACGAATCGAATTAGAACATGGGATAAATGTATCGACGAGTGCATCAAGTGCACGAGTCACACAATATTGAATACTCTATCGAGGCGTGCCTCTATGCACTAGTCGGAGGGCTTGGAACACTTAGAAGATTGATCAATCAAAATTGAGGCATGCATCAAGTGCATAACTCAGAGAATACATCGTAGAACATTGAAAGACTCTATTGAGTCATGCATCAAATGCACGAGTAGAAGAATGTTGAATAAATGAGTCAAAGTATGCATATGTGCACGAGATTTATAAAATATGGCTTCATTGCGAAGATGAAAGTTGTGGCACAAATGTGACAGAACTATTGAATGTGGCATGGTGCTTCGAAAATGTTCAGGGCCTTCGGGCCGTTCGTTTGATGAACATTAAGTTGGGGCATGGTGCCACGAAACATTGAAAGAAGTATAGAAGATGAGATGGAAGAATGAAAAATGGACAATGATGTGAAGTTTGAGTTTCAGACTCAGACTATGTTTGGTTGTATGAGTAAGATGCATATTCACTACACCAAACAGAGAATTTGTCACACTTTTTTTCCAATTCGTAAATTAATAATGTTACATTTTATATTTAGTTTATATTTTATAATGCTAATAACCGTCACACTAGAAAAAAAATAAGTGTTACAAAATTTCACTTTCCTTCCACTTATTTCACATCCCTCACTAATAAAAAAAAGTGTTACAAAATAGTCTATCTTTTGCTCTCTCAAACTAAACTCCATTTTCCCTCCCTCTCCAAAATCCTAATTATAAATCTCTCCCTCTGCATCGTGTGTCCGGCCGTGGCCAACCTTGCCTCCAAAGCTAGGTAAGCCTCTTTTCTTTCTATTTTCCATCTCATGATTTCTTCTCACTCTCCTCATAAAACATAACTCCATTTCCATTACTAACTCCCATATCATGATTTCTTCTCACATCTCCTTTTTATAGGGCTTTTGGGAGCAAAAGCACAACAAATATGTGCGATTTTCGATCGCGTTTGTTTTTTTTTCTCGATTTGGTAATGTTTTGGCTGGATTGAAAACCCCTAATTTTTTATGGGATTTGGTGTAGGTTGGGAGCTGGCTTGGCGGTAAAAGACCTCATGGACGTCATCAAGGTCGTCAAGGTCACCATAGAAAAATATCAAAAGGAGTGGTAGTAGAGAAGCAACAAAGAAGGGTTCCTGGTGAATATGGTATTCTAGCTGGCTTTTGCTAGTTGTACTTGATAATATTATACTAGATTTGCTAGTTATACTGGATTTGGTATCGAATTATGCTTAAAAACCAACATTGTTTGATATGACATCAAGTTTGTGGTAACTTGGTGGTTAGATTCTTACTGAAAGGCTCACAGAACATAACTTGTTTAAATTTTAGTGTGAAGAAATTATTTTCTCTAGCACTATAACTTGCAAACACACTTCTTGCTTCAAATCGATTTGTAACTTTTTGTGGTGATGACTCTCTAGGATCAGTAAAGCTGTTTGCTCTAACACTAGAACTTGCACTAGTGCTTCCTGATCCAACGATCGATTGTTATGTCCTTAAAGTGTTTGAGGTCGTGACTCTCTAGGAGCAGGAAATCTGAAAAAGTAAATTACAATATTAGCCATTTGTGCAAAAGCACAGATCCAACGATCATATGCTCACTACTAAATGATGCAAAATGACATATTCTAGGTCAAATAAGTCACCATGTGGTTCTCTATGTGTGGAATCTTCCTGAGATGACATGTCTTTTAGAGTCCTATCAGTTCCTAGACCCTGGTTACAAACACTCTCTGTGACGAAAACTATGTTTTCCATCTAGGCGAGATACAAGGCTTATAGATATCATTATCAAATTTAAACTCTCTCAAGTCTGGATAATTAAGAGTACGTGAACTAACTTATTACAGGAACATTGCTTAAGAATCTATTGCAAAAATTTCTCACAAAATGGGACTTTGTATTCTGAAACTATTCCAGTTTGTGTATGCAAAGATGGGTGTGAAGAGCTCAATCTGATAAAAAGATCTTCATATTGGTAGAACAAGTGATGATGCTAAGTTGTAACATCCATTGAGATGATATAGGCTTTCCTAGTTATAAAATGTTTGAAGAAAAAGGATAAACTTATAAGCTAAATAAAAAATTCAGCACCTAATATTCAATTATCAGCATATAATGTTAAATTTTGCTAACATGAAAAAAATCAGCTTCAAGTACTCAATTACACATTCCATCATGTAAAACAAATTTGAGCAATAATATGGCAATGTTAGCATATAATGTATTACTTCCAACACTAATAATCACTGAAGGAAGATGTACTAAGGAAAAGAAGAAGAAGATATGCATACATGACTTCATCATAGTGTGTAATTTAATCAAGATTTCCAAATTGCTCTTATTCCTACAACTTCTATTTGTATTTTAGACTAAATTTTAAATTTAATGTCTGATTTAAAAAGTACTTATTTATTTTTCTTTAATAATTTTCTTTAGATGTTCGTAAAGAGATCCATATCCTTTTCGGATGTGCTACTCAGATTCCTATCATGTAGGTACTATCTTTTGAGAACTTCATGCTTGAAGCTTTGACTATACATAATAGTTTAATGAATATAAGTATACAAAATGTTCATTAGACTCTTCTTGTGTGTACTGGAGGTTTCGTGGAATATATATCTATTTCTCTAAATGATTGAATTGAGTTTCAATTTTTTATGTCTTCATTTGACAGAATATCCTTGGTTTTGGGCCCTCCAGGCTCTGGGAAGACAACCTTATTGTTGGCTCTAGCAGGAAAATTGAATACAGATGTTAAGGTCATTACTCTTCCTTTCCAATTTATTCACAATCACGTACAAATTATTGCTAAGAAAAGGTACTGGGACTGTCGCCAACTACCATATTTTTTAAGTAAAAGTTTTTGGCGCTATAACTTACAATGGACATGGGATGAATGAGTGTGCCTCAGAGAACGCCGGCTTATATAAGCCAACATGATCTCCACATAGGGGAGGTTGTAGTGAGAGAGACCTTGGCCTTCTCTATGAGATGTTAGTATTTAGGTACCTTGTTTTTAATATAGTTCATAACTCATCATTTTTATATGCTAATTTATATCAAGAAAAGAATATTGTTCTACTACCTCAATTGAGAAAAGAATATTGTTTTACTGCCTCAATCGTGGAGTATAGAAATCATAGAAGGTGTAAATTTATTTTGGACCTTGAAACAGGGAAAGAGTAATGATAAATGAAAAATATAGAGTTGTTTCAAAAAAGGAAGTTGCAATTCGTCAGTGGTGTCCGTGCAACATAGTGTATGCCTAGTTGAAAATCTCAACTTCCAAATTTTGTTGTTCAGTATATTTCTACTAATAGTAATTTGGTCTTGATATATTACAAACAATGAATACAATACTATTTCATATTTGTTCTGTGAGCAAGCCGCCTACTGAATTTCTTTCTACTAGCTGATTAAATCTTGGTAGCAGGAGAATATGTTAGGTAGCCACTGTACAGACTGGAGCTTTGTTTGATCTTACATTTAAGCAAATCTTTTTTGTTTTGTATTATAAGAATGAGGAAGTTTTGTTTATCATAGCAATTTTAGGAATTATTCTTTATAAGCAGATACTAGATAGCTTAGCTTATGTTTTCATTTTTTTGTTCACTTTTTGTCGTTGTCTCTGGATATGTTCATTAGTGCTATTGTCCTTGTCTCTGGATATGTTCATCAGTGCTATTGATCATGGCAATCCTGGTAGACTTGTGCATGCACACAAAAACTTACATATTGTTTATGCTATTGGTTAGACAACCGAATTTGATTGGGCTGGCTTTGAATGTATCATCAGTCTCACAGTCAACCATGGAGACTTGTATATGTATACGAAAACAATGGAGCCTACTGCATGCTCATTTCGAGTGCTAATTTAAAAAGTAATCTTCCGACTGCGTGTTCAACAATATTGTGGACTAACATGTTGCAGTAACGAAATTGCATTGTAAGTAATTAAATTCAATAACATGTAGTTTGTACCATGCTTCAATATACATAAAAGTTTGATGTTAAAACCAGTGTCTAAAATAGTGTTCGACATGTCCGATTTATTCATAATTATGATTGGATTCATTTAAGTTTATAATTATGATTGGATTAATTTTTGAATGCATGCTCTCATAAATATAATATCTTCAATAACATGTCACCTATTTATCATTATTTTATTTATCTAATTACTTTCTCATATGTTTCTTCACATGCTTCCATGCGCATTGGAGAGATACGTAAGTAGAAATTTCTAGAATTTTTATTCATGAAATGTTTGTCATCTCATCTGTTTTACATCTATCAATATTTCTAAATCTTTTGTTACTGTTCAACTTTAGGAGTTGAGTAAACTGAGACACTAATTGGGGCAGGTTTATGGGACTTGTATCAAAAAAATAACAGGTTTAAAAAACTGATCAATCCATGGCCATAATCCTTACAATGAACCCAATGAACTAACACATTAAGGAACTTTGGTGATGCGAAATCGTATCCTTTTTTAATCCAAACCGAGCTTTTGTAGTGTTACTTTCGGTTCCTAACTAGTAATCGTATAATAACTCCATGGTTTAAAGTTTTGGACATGAGACATATATATAAATTAAACATGGGAAAATATAGCCTAAGTATTAACACGACACGGGCACGCACACGCGCACACACTTTCAGGGACTTTGGAGGAGGCATTGCATTTTCTTTCAATTTTATGTGTCACTTAATTTCAGCCAATTGGCATATGTTGTACAAGTGAATTTCGCCTTGGTAATACTTTTTGGGTGAAACCTGGAGAAGACTTACTTAAACATGATAAATGATGTGTTTGACAAGAGCTCAACAAAAAGAACCATAAGCATTATGAATAAAAAAATAGAACACCGGCAAAAGCTTTTGGCATATCTATTTTGCTTCATCTGCTACCAAGTTTACCAACTTTGAAATTTTTAGCATGTATCATAAATTATGAAATGCTAAAATAATTTGCAGAACTTCTAGCTTGGATCATCTCCATTCTTTTTTTTTCTGAATCCTGGAATATTTCCATTCGGGAACGCCAAATATAGCTTTTTGAAATATTACTCAATACACTTCTCTGCGATGCTCCATTTTTCTATATACTAACCGAACAAATGAACTTTCTCATAAAAAATTTAGATTATATTTTAGCTTTCACTCTTATATCCAACTACTTCAGAATTGTCTCTGCTACTGAGTTCACTGGTTCCCATGTTTTACTCTGCTCTACGAATACTTCCTATTGTTGGTTTTACTTGGCATACACGATATTTCTTATTACATTCTTCTTAAGCAGGCGCTACACCAGATTTATTACATTACATATAGGTAATTCCCAGGTAAGAGCAGAACTTGACTTCATGATAGTGATGCCGAAAATAAATTGTCTTCTTCCTTTCTTAAGGAATTGGTTCTCCACTGTCCTCCCCTCCCTTGACCACTACCCACCTACATTTTTTGGATGATTGTGGTGGGATGAAACTGTTACCATAATGGTGACGAGAGCTGAGCCACATAACTAGGTAACTTTTTTTGTTCGTATTATTTTATCCTCCCATTACTTTCCTTTCAGCACGTTCAATCCTTAATATGTTTAATATACATACATATATTATACTATCGTTACAGATTATTTTGTATCCATAGCAAGACAGGGTACTCTCTGTTAAACTTTGACAATCTAGAAAACAACGCAATCTTTGATGACATTATCTACTTTTCTGGATTTCTAACTTCTAAGTTCTAACGTTGCTCAAGCCTCAGACAATCTTTAAACATGTTTCAACAATAATACACTTTTTTTGTTCGTAACTACGAGAATTGAAATGTGGATATATTATTGATATGGGTCATTTTGTGTTTTCTGGAGTAGATTTATTGTGTTTATGTAGATATGTTATTTTCCAACACAATAATGAAGGTGGAAGTATATGTAATTAAAATGATGCTGGTAGGCCTAGATTCCTGAGGAATGCATAGTATGGAGGAGGAATGGGTATAATACTATTATTGATTTTTTTTCCATTCCCCTTAGTCTAAGTGCAGTATCCTCTGTAAAAAATTTACGATAACAAAAAAAAAAACATACTCACTTTGACATTCTCTTCTTATTATGTAATCACTTATATCTATATATGTAACAGTTTGTTTATAACATGTTTTTCATATCTATTTTTTGAATTACTGGTTGTTATATCTTACAATAGGAGAAAATGGCAGATGGATTGGGCTTTGAGACTCATAATAGCACTTGGAGAGGCAAGGGTGGCATATCTCCATTCTACCTCAGCGATAGAGGCATATCTTCTAAGTGGTCTTCTACTTCTATATGGAGGCATCATGTCAGCAGGCTTATCATAAAAAAATTAAAGTAGTTAGTGTATCTATGATAGAGGAATGTTTCTTTCTCTTACGTTTGTGTTGAGAAGAGAGGTTGTTCTCTTTGTGTTCATCTTGAGGGTTAGATCTTGTAATGTTAGGTGTTATATTCAACTATTACAATGTAAATTTGAATTTATGTGCATATTGATAAGACTTCATCTTGATTATATATTGCTTTGAAGCTTGTTGAGTATAGGTTAATGGAGAATATATTGAAAATATTTTTTTTCCAAAAAATATATATTGGTAATAGTTATAACAGTTACAAAAGTGAAAAATAAGTAACATAATAACAATTTTTTAATGGTAATAATTGTTAAGAAGATAAAATTAGTCACGGTAATAACCGTGACGAAAAGTGTTACAAAAATTTATTTTTCGTAACGGTAATAACCGTGACGAAAAGCGTTACAAAAATTAGTTACGGCCAATTTGTCACGGTAATAATCATAACAAAAATTATTTGTCACGGTAATAACTGTTGGCAATCAACTATTTTGGTGTAGTGATTGCATGATCAAATGGACTTAAATAGCCCGTGCACGGGTTTTGTTTCCTCGAACCAGATCATCGGGGCATCGGGACCGTTCGACCACGGAGGAATGAATAATCGTGCTTCGGCACTGATGCATTGTGGGATCTTCAGTAAGGCTCTCAACCTAGGCTGAATGGGTAGCGTTGCAATGCCAATGAGAAATATAAGTCCATTCTGGCATCATGAATGCCAGTGATCTTTACATAGACAAGGGCGTACATCATTGAATGTCTGATACGAGGCGGCAGGTGTATCGCTTTGTTTCAGTGCGAAGGTGGGTGTAAATATATATTTAAGATCGATAGGTTGAATGGCGCAGGCACACAAAGATCCTGCACAAAAGGCACTTATAACATGACATGAAAGAATAGTAAGAATTCACCTTGCATCAATACAAGGGTGAATGCCTCGAATTGGAAAGAAATCGCCATGAATGAAATACGAGATGTACATGTTGCTTGGTTGCTTAAGTAACATGTTTACCATGAGTACATGTTTTACTGCTTTCAAATATGCCATAAAACCAATCTGAATGCAAAGATAGAAAGATTACTAAAATGATGCTTGCACGATTCACTATATTACTTAGTGTCGGTTTAGTAGAGTGGGTCTTATCAGTATGCAAGTGGATTCGTACTGGTCCCCCACTAGATTGCTTGCAGGATACAGAAAAATGGTTTGCTCGTAGCGGAGCTTCATTTGGATGCGTTGAGGCATGGAGTTCCTGAACATTTCAAGATGTCAACCATGTTGACGCTCAGACTTGCAACAAAACGATGCAGCTGGGATATTGAAGGCGTGATGTATGGAACGGTGAAATTCTTTATGAGATAGAGAGATTATGAGTGTTATAAGCCAATTTGGCATGATTCAATTAGGTTATTGAGAGCTTGTAATTCCAAGGCTTATTCAATAAAGAGAATTGTTTTGTATACTCTGTGTAACTTCAAAGTGACTACTTTCTTCCGTTGCGAATGTATTGAATTGAGATAACCATTTTGAGAACTTGTCATCTTGCCTTGCACGAGTGCAACTCCAGACTCATGCAACATCACACCTAGCGAGGACGATCGGTTCGATAAAATCGATACAAGGACGAACAATTTTTTGGGTCGGGACATGACACTTATAGACATTTTATGGCTTCAATAAGGTTTAGAAAATATTTTCATTTGAAGAATACAGAAATCATGATAGTATGCATATGATGGAGAATAAAAGTGTGGGTTGTTAACCATATTCATAAGGAAATTTTGATAACCTATAGGAGAATGGTATAGTGATTAAGGAATGATTTATCGCAATCCTAACCTCTGTGAAAAGGACTTAAGAGTAGAATTAGAAATTTTAACTTAAGTAGACAAAAAGTCATAGGTATAATAAAAATCCTTTAGCGATACAGGTTAGATAGGATTCCCAAAGGACTTGTAGTTACAATAATTGTATTGTAATAAGATACACATATGGGTATCAAAAGGAAGAATCGTAGGAGCAGCACTAGAACTACAGAGGATCAAGGACCTAGTAGACCAAATACCATATTACTATGAGAGACGATTGGAGAAAATTCAAGCCACGGAAGTGGATGAACTGGTTGGAATCGAGATATATGACCTCTAAGGTAGTATAAGTTAGATCATGACTTTAAATATTAGCTAGTCTCATTTTTAGAAAATATTGATAGATAGTTTATACTTTAGAACGAGTCGGTGATAGTCATCTTCAGACTGTGATCATTTGAAACCCAAGATCGTTTTAGTAACTGGAAGTATAGTACGCCATCGACCGGTTCGACTAGCTGGCAGGAGTGAAGGTATTTTATTCACTTAAGAGGATATTCTAAGGATAACACTCGAGATCCGTAACGGCCACTACCAGTTGTTGATGCCTTTTGGACTAATAAATGCATCTATGATGTTTATATATTTGATGAACAAGATGTTCCATCAGTACCGGGACTAGTTGGGGTAGCTTTAATGATATTTTATCATAGGATAGAAGCTATATTAGTAAAATTTCTTAGGATGGTGATTATCTAAGGTATGTATGAGTAGGGTAGAACCACTATACTAGAAAGACCAATTAGAACATAGTGGCTATTTTATTGGAGTTTTAGTTTTGTAGAAAAACCCTCTTAGTCGATTGATAGGCATCCCTACACCGGCCAAACAGATAGGGTGAATTAGAAGTTTACATATCCATAGAGATTTGTTAAATAATAAGACTAGAATTTATCCTGAATACTAGATATATGATTTTGGAGATTATGCTGTTAAATTTGGTATTAGTTATAGTGTCTTAAAAAAATAGGACCCCCTTGTGGTAGATTTTAGGAAGTTTTGTTTTGAATAGAATGGCTTGGTAAGCCATGTATTTAAGGCTGGACCTAAGACTGTGTAGAACCATTATTGTCTAAATTTTTATTTGAAGAAGATATGAATCCATGCTTTACCCAAGGAATAAGTTAGGATATAGTACAGTATAACCTAACCCTAACAAACAACCATAGAATTATTGTACTAAATCCTGCTATCTTTTGCCTAAGATAGGGTCTAAAATAGAAGTGTAGCCCCTCTTCCCAGAATTTTGATAATATTTTATTTATTTATTTGAATTAAATGGTGATTTTTAATATTTTGTAAATAATTATTTAGTTAATTATTACGGTGGATGATTTAAGTCTTTGTGGAGTTATGGAGCACAAACCTATTAGGAATCATGGCACGGATAGTGCAATGACGTGCTTTGACTAGAGTACTAGCCCTGGTAGAGAAGGTCGAGCCATAGTGATATCCTAACTAGGAAAACCAAGCCAAGTTGCGACATAACCCTTACCGAAGGTTTATCTATTTATTATTTATATTATTGAGTTTTGGGAAAATTGGTTATACCATTTTAGTCCGGATTGGACCCGAACTGAGCCCATGCCCATGTAGTCATGCGGCACGTCAAATGACATTGTGTTGGTGTATTTTGGTGAGTGTGTTATATTCTGTTTTAATGATTTAATGACTATTTCTAAATATTCATAATTTAAATATTAAAAAAAAGATATCATTATTAATTAATATTCAATAATATTGGTATAAAATAGGTCCTGGTACACCTTGGGGTTATTAGACTGCACATAGTGGTATATATATACCATTATTGTTTTATTAAATTTTGTCATTATTATTATTATTTTATTGAGGCTATTATTATATAATATTATTATAGGTTATATTATTTTTGTCAATTAATATTTTATATATAATCAGATATAAATATAGATAAGGTCAACCCTAGTAATAGATAAGTTTGGGGTTATTTAGATTTTATGGGATTTAAATAGGTTTTATGGAGACTATATATAAAGCATATATATATATATATATATATATATATATATATATATATATATATATATCTATATAAAATATATATATATATATATATATATATATATATATATATATATATATATATATATATATATATATATATGTATGTAATTATAATAAAATAAGTTTTATTTGAAATTTATAATTTCAATTTAGACCCAGCAAGGACCCATATGCGAATATAGAATGTTTAGGGACTTCGGTGGAAGTTCTAAGTTTCCAGCGGGCTCAAACCGAGCGGATTCTCGGTTTATTCCAGCGTGTATAAATTGTACAACCGCAACGAGGAGATCGACAAAACCCTAAGCGTAGACCACGCGCCCCTCCCCCGCACGCCGTGCCGCCGCAGGCTGGCCGAGGGTCAGTCGTCGGCCGGCGACCGGCCGAGAGCCACTGCGCACGCGCGGGCTGAGCAGAGCAAGTGCAGCAGTAACGATTGATGGAGCCGACTTCACGTCGACTTCCCCGCCACCACGCTTCGTCGTTTTCCGATCCAATTGCACAAGTACATAGTCAACCTATACACCTCCAAGCCTGTTCTTTTACATCGTACATAGATGCCCTCGATCGCTCGTAAGATCGACTCAAAGTCGGCCAAAAATCTGTCGAAACAGGACAGTATTTCGAGTCCAAGAACCCATTTTAGAAGGAAGATTTTGGAAAGTTTATTGAGAAATTTTAGGATCTGTTTGAAGAGATTCATATACAACATATACAAGATGGAAACCCAACTTATAGTTTTATTTTTCATCGGTTAGTTCGTGATTAATTCAGTTTCAAACTTTTAGAAAAACCTGTTTTCGAAATTGTGATAATTCAATAAAACTCATCCACACGACGTGCGTCCCGCCAATCCGGGCGACATGGTCGCGAACCAAAAGCATCGAAAGCTGCGTAACGGCTTCATGGTCGTGGGGGCTTTGACGAAATTCAAATTGGTCGCATGTGCGCGACGAATTTGATGCGTATCCGTCAAAATTTACCGTATCGGCCTCTGTGCAAATTTTCTAATTACTTTGTGCACGCTCGTCAGATCGAGACGAAACTTGTGCCAGCAGGACCGTATCGTTTTTTTGGTCCTGTAAGCCAAGTTTGGTCCAATTCTGAGACAGTAGAATCGGAACGTCGTTTTGCGGCCCCCACGGTCCCACTCAACGGACGATTTTGTGCACGGCCCGCCGAAATCCAACTTTGGACATACGGTTGAGTTCGTATCAGAAAAATAGATCCGTAGACATATAGTTTGACGACTTTAGAGACCATTGACTCTGGCACGCTTTTCGGTGTAATGCGGGTCCAACGACGGACATCATTTTGACCCGAAATTACCGTTTTGCCCCTGTATCCAGAATTGGACTTAAGGACAGGCAAACCTAGCTAATTTGACTATTCTGAGAACATTGGTAATATTTATTTCAGCTTTCGGGGACTGTTGTACGGGTTTTGACTATTGGGGCACATTGAGTGGTTCAAATTATTGGTTTCACCAGCAGAGGACCACAGACGAGTACAGTTTATTGTCTGCATTTCGATATTAATTTTTACTATATTTTATTGATTGCCATTGGTTATGTGATTATTTTCTATTATAAATTATTGAGTCGGGAATGAGAAGTACCAACGATGTGTGATCTGACCTTAGACCGTGTAGACAGTGTAGACAGTAATTTATTTATTTCTTTTAGACAGTATAGACAATGATTTATTTATTGTAAAGTAGACAGTGTAGACCATGATTATTACTGCATTTAAACTGTGTAGATCGTGATTATTATTTTGTAGACAGTGTTTCTTTATTGCAATATTTTCTGTAGACCGTGTAACTGTAGACCGTGTAACTTTCGACCGTGTAGACCGTGTCGCATAATTGTCCCGAGACCGATCACATGTCAAAGGTACTTCTAACAGTTGGGGAAAGTATTTTGTGTCTATTTATTGCTATTGGTTTTTCGTATTTACTGTTTATTTTCAAAACTCATGATTGATGTCTAACCTCTGTTGTATAGTCATTTTCTTTATTTGAAATTGCATTCAGTGAATTGTGCTCATTCCATTCCTGACTGGAAACCAACATTTCCAGGTTAGCCGTGGATTCACTTAGCTTGGGGAGTGACAGGAACACTTGCAGACAAAAGCCTGGAGACTAGCTAGATAGTTGACTTGTAGTCATTCATTTATTTGTACAAATTTATATTTTTCTACAAATGTAAAACTTGTGATCATTGTAAGTTAAATTAATTATGTGAATGAGCATTATTTATGATTTTGATCTTCATGGCCGTGACAGCGTTCTATCGCCGACACTGCGGTGTAGGCTGGCTTGGACACGTCTCGTATTCGTTTAAAAAAAAGGTACAGATCGTGACAAGTTTTTATGGTGGCCCATGCAGGTCCGTCTTCGCAAATCACGCAAACTTGTGATAGTACTTAAGTTAGTTGTACTATTGCGAGCCTGCGACTAGGAAATGCTCATCCACGAATTAAGAATTTATTTAACTTAAGAGAATAGCTCGGAGTAGGTGTCCACTATACAAACTTACCGATGGGTAGTCTAGGCCATGGAATTTAGATGAGGGTTATTAATTTTGATAGTTTGTCTGACCCCCATAGGTACACTATTACCTCTTGATTGGACGATATGGTCCAGTGTGGATAGATTATTCACTTGGAGAGGCAGAGCTCTCTGGAATTGATGATCTAACCTAGATGAATTATTCAATTACTTCTCTTTGCCTCTTTAGACATCATTCTCATATCTTAGCCCGGATTGCCTGTTTAGTTCCTATTTTTGCCCTAAGAATTATTTTTATATAATTTCTGATTACGTTACCCATATACGAACCTTGAATAAGTTTCGATTCGAAGTTTTCCTCCATGGTTTGAATACATATGAAATCGATACTAGGATGTTTGTATTTCTTTGTCTTCAGTTATTTTCCTCCATGTTTACCCTTTTTAAGGGTTATGACTGATAATACTTACGCTTTATTTCATAGTCAACTTGTTTGAATCTCTAAAAGCTCAGGGATATTTTTTTACAGATATAGTTACGAGAATATTAGTTAACTCATACTGGCAGGACAGCAGCGCATTGTCGCCATTTATTTAAATTTTGGAGACTATGGATTCATTGCAGCCAGCAGCACACTAGCGAGACACGACCCCTAGAGTTGAAGTTAGATTATAAAAATATCGGTTATAGAATTTTGCTAGAAATATGACTAGTGGTCCACTCTTGATCGTAGTTATCCTTGAGCCAATATTGGATAGAGTTAAGTAATGTTCGATTTGTATCATATTTGAGTTACAAAACCAAAGGTTTACCACAGCCCTTTACAGGCGAGGCGTAGTCCTCGGTGAAATGACTTCAGACGTGATTACAAATTAGGGATACTATAGAGGATAGGACGGTGCCCTGTATGTTCTATAAGATCCGAAGCCAATAGTAGTGGAAGTTCTGTGAGATTGGGTAGCGTGTCTCCCAATCTAGCATTCTGTGGTCCTTGTGACCTATTGACGAGGATATTGATTGACGCTACAATAGGTTTACCAAGAATATAGAATTCAGAGTTCCATAACCCATTAGTTGACCAAGACCTTATGGACAGGAAGATTATAGGAAGATTGTATAAGCCAGAACACCAGGTAAGTTTTGATTCTCTCTAAACTCGAACTCAATTGTACCTCTTTTAAAAAAAATATCTTGCGTACTTGTATTCGACTATCTTAACAAACGCTGCTGTTACAGCTTAGTTTTGCAAGCTCACTCTGTTCTCGAGCTTGATTTGAGGCATATGTTTAGTGGGGACGCCTGCTAACTTATTGTCTAATCAGAATCAATGTATTATGGTCTGATCAACCATGATGCATTTGGTTCGCACTTCATTTAATTATCCTACGTAGATTGAGATGTAGAGGTACGTAGGATCTCGTCCACGACTACCTTGACAATTCCTCTTGAATTATACGTTCATCTTTGAATCACGTGATTGTATTCAGTAACATCTTTCTTGAACTCTTTCTTGTTTTTGTCTTTCACTGATTTGGAAAGACATAAGCTCGTAATTGGTAGAGAGATACCGCGTATCCCCAGGGCTATGGTAGTTGTATACACAAGGGTAGTTATCGTCAGCCAGCCACGTGATTGAGTTACTCGTTCTCCTCTCAACCCCAAACTGTTATTGGGACTTTCAAGCCATCTAAATTTGAGAATGATTAGGGTTTACCCTTAGTCTTAATGCCAACCCAGGAGACTATCTATTCTCAAGAAACAATTCCTTGTGTCTCTAAATATTTTCTTGAATATTGCCTTTACTTTCAACCATTATGCCTTGACTCAACCGTCCCTCGACCAAAGCCCACAGTTTAGACATGAGATGAATAGACAAGGCTAAGGACAATAATTTACCGTGACTATGGTAGGCACTCATCCCGAGATTGGTTTCCAACAAGTATTACCCTAGTCACGCAAATTTTATTATTAAAGCCTAACTAGTGGGAACCCCACCATCACAAACTGACCCAATACCATAGCTTAAATACTCTGTCATATTATGACCTACCAGTTGTCAACAATAATACATGATCACTACAACTCTTATGACAATAGTATGGCAAGTTGACACCAATAGAGATTCACGACTCAGTTGATAGAATTCTCTTCATGCGATGTGCCTTAGAGTTGGTTACCCCGTCGATAACCCTTGTATACTATGGACAAGCATGTCATTCTATTTTCTCGACCATGTGTCATTGTACACACTCATTTTCTAATTATTGAGGAACGATCTTTGAGTTGACTTACATCTACCATATTCCGTTACGTCGTATCTTATTCTTTATTACCGAGAATCGAGGTGCGATATCCTAACATTGAAATCCTTCTAACCTCATTATTCCTAAGACCATGCCCTAACTTCTAAGGTGGGTAGACTGTAAGCCTTCCAAAAATTTTGGGATATACAAGGATTACCGATTGATTTGAATAATTTCCATTAGGATGATAATTGGTGCCTCTTGGACTCCCACTTTCCATTTAGATCATTTTGTGTCCCCGGCCGTGTCACTAACAATCGGACACGAGACCAGTTGTTACCTTCCAGCAAATTTCATATACAAGATCTAGATGAGTCCACCTTCATCTAGGTATATCATGTCCCACTCAAACACATCCCCTTGTACTCTATTTTTATGGTACGACTTTCAGGCCAAAAGGACTAGTTATAACCCTTACCATAATACTCGTATACTTTCCGACTACAATTAGAGACTCTAACTCGACTCGAACCTTTTGACCCAATATATGGTGGTGATCTACTCGAAGCCACTACGCACCTGTCACCAGTGTGCCACTCAATTATGCCTTCTCGTGCTACTTAAAAACAAAAGTCACAAAAGACGCATTTTTGGGCTTTTAGGACCTAGCTAACCAACCAGACTGGTAACTAGCTCGACCACTTGGGTGAAATCTATTCTAGGTTACCCTAACCTAGTAGAAATATTTTTATCATTAGGATCTTGTTCAGTCAATATAGATTGAAGTTCCAGATTCATCCAACCAGCAAGGGATGTCCAAATAGAGAACCCATTAAGATCCAGTAAAACCACAATTGACTATAAAACCGAACCAGTTGAAATGGGTCCCTATACCTGCTTTGTAGTCTCCACCTCTTAAAGTGTAGTCATTCGTAACCATTATTCCATCTATTTGGACGTCGCGAGGCGATCTTGCAATTGCATTCATATCCCTTGCTTGTGTGTTTAAACAATCACAGGAAATATCACAACCTTGATTTCTTAAATTCTGTTTTATTATGGAACTCGTTCAGAATTTCGAGAACAGAACTTCTGTATTGCACGGATTACAAGCCCTCTAAAAAATGAAGGGTTTTTCGATTTCGCAAGTGACTGGACTAGAGTAGCCCAATCTAGCAAATAGGTCAATGGTTTATAGACCTTCTTTCTATCTGCATCATTGGATACACTCTACCGCTCTTAAAACTTTATATTTGCTCTCGATTATTCTCCCTTATCTTCATGTCCTTCCTATTTTGGAGCGACGAATGGTCATGCTTATTAGAGTTTATCAACATTTCTTAGCTATTTGTGTAAGTTTGTTGCTTGTTAAATTTTTGGGTTGCTTAATAGATAAGAGAGGATTATAGATTCCACATACAGTAGATATCTATTGGTAGCTAATTTTAGCAAGTAGTTGGATGATTAAAAAGTTTAGTGACATAGCATTGAGGGAGTAGTGTATCCAAAGGTGGGTAGAAGTCCTCGGAGTTCGAAATTGCAAAATGGCTAGGAGGATGATATAAACTATTTTTGAGAATTAAGATTCGAGGAAATTAAGGTAATGGTAGAGTTCTTTTTTAGGAATAGTCGTGAATAAGAATTTCGAGGACGAAATTATTTTTAAGGTGGGTAGATTTGTAGCCCCTCTTCCAAGAATTTTGATAATATTTTATTTATTTATTTGAATTAAATGGTGATTTTTAATATTTTGTAAATAATTATTTAGTTAATTATTACGGTGGATGATTTAAGTCTTTGTGGAGTTATGGAGCACAAACCGATTAGGAATCATGGCACGGATAGTGCAATGACGTGCTTTGACTAGAGTACTAGCCCTGATAGAGAAGGCCGAGCCATAGTGATGTCCTAACTAGGAAAACCAAGCCAAGTTGCGACAGAACCCTTACCGAAGGTTTATCTATTTATTATTTATATTATTGAGTTTTGGGGAAATTGGTTATATCGTTTTAGTCCGGATTGGACCCAAACTGAGCCCATGCCCACGTAGTCATGCGGCACGTCAAATGACATTGTGTTGGCGTATTTTGGTGAGTGTGTTATATTCCACTTTAATGATTTAATGACTATTTCTAAATATTCATAATTTAAATATTTAAAAAAATATTTTTATTAATTAATATTCGATAAAATTGGTATAAAATAGGTCCTGGTACGCCTTGGGGTTATTAGACTGCACATAGTGGTATATATATACCATTATTGTTTTATTAAATTTTGTCATTATTATTATTATTTTATTGAGGCTATTATTATATAATATTATTATAAGTTATATTATTTTGTTAATTAATATTTTTATATGTAATCAGATATAAATATAGATAAGGTCTACCCTAGTAATAGATAAGTTTGGGGTTATTTAGATTTTATGGGATTTAAATGGGTTTTATGGAGACTATATATAAAGCATATATATATATATATATATATATATATATATATATATATATATATATATATATATATATATATATATATATATATATATATATATGTATGTAATTATAATAAAATAAGTTTTATTTGAAATTTATAATTTCAATTTAGACCCAGCAAGGAACCATATGCGAATATAGAATGTTTAGGGACTTCGGTGGAAGTTCTAAGTTTCCAGCGGGCTCAAACCGAGCAGATTCTCGGTTTATTCTAGCGTGTATAAATTGTACAACTGCAACGAGGAGATCGACAAAACCCTAAGCGTAGACCATGCGCCCCTCCCCTGCGCGCCGTGCCGCCGCAGGCTGGCCGAGGGTCAGTCGTCGGTCGACGGCCGGCCGAGAGCCACTACGCACGCGCGGGCTGAGGAGAGCAAGTGCAGCAGTAACGATTGATGGAGCCGACTTCACGTCGACTTCCCCGCCACCACGCTTCGTCATTTTCCGATCCAATTGCACAGGTACGTAGTCAACTTATACACCTCCAAGCCTTTTCTTTTACTTCATACATAGATGCCCTCGATCGCTCGTAAGATCGACTCACAGTCGGCCAAAAATCTGTCGAAACAGGACAGTATTTCGAGTCCAAGAACCCATTTTGAAAGGAAGATTTTGGAAAGTTTATTGAGAAATTTTAGGATCTGTTTGAAGAGATTCATAGACAACATATACAAGATGGAAACCCAACTTATAGTTTTATTTTTTATCGGTTAGTTCGTGATTAATTCAGTTTCAAACTTTTAGAAAAACCTGTTTTCGAAGTTGTGATAATTCAATAAAACTCATCCACACGACGTGCGTCCCGCCAATCCGGGAGACGTGGTCGCTAACCGAAAGCATCGAAAGCTGCATAACGACTTTGTGGTCGTGAGGGCTTTGACGGAATTCAAATTGGTTGCGTGTGCGCGACGAATTTGATGCGTATCCGTCAAAATTCACCGTATCGGCCTCTGTGCAAATTTCCCAATTACTTTGTGCACGTTCGTCAGATCGAGACGAAACTTACGCCAGCAGGACCGTATCATTTTTCTGGTCCTATAAGCCAAGTTTGATCCAATTCTGAGACAGTAGAATCGGAACGTCGTTTTGCGGGCCCCACGGTCCCACTCAACGGGCAATTTTGTGCACGGCCCGCCAAAATCCAACTTTGGACATACGGTTGGGTTCGTATCGGAAAATTGGATCCGTAGACATGTAGTTTGATGACTTTAGAGACCATTGACTCTGGCACGCTTTTCGGTGCAAAGCGGGTCCAACGGCGGAAATCGTTTTGACCCAAAATTACCGTTTTGCCCCTGTGTCCAGAATTAGACTTAAGGATAGGCAAACCTAGCTAATTGGACTATTCTGAAAACATTGGTAATATTTATTTCAGCTTCCGGGCATTGTTGTACGGGTTTTGACTATTGGGGCACATTGAGTGGTTCAGATTGTCGGTTTCACCAGCAGAGGACCACAGGCGAGTACAGTTTATTGTCTACATTTCGATATTGATTTTCACTATATTTTATTGATTAGCCATTGGTTATGTGATTATTTTCTATTATAAATTGTTGATTCGGGAATAAGAAGTACCAACGATGTGTGATCTGACCTTAGACCGTGTAGACAGTGTAGACAGTAATTTTTTTATTTCTTGTAGACAGTGTAGACAGTGATTTATTTATTGCAAAGTAGACAGTGTAGACCGTGATTATTACTGTATTTAAACTGTGTAGATCGTGATTATTATTTTGTAGATAATGTTTCTTTATTGTAATATTTTCTGTAGACCGTGTAACTGTAGACCGTGTAACTTTAGACCATGTAGACCGTGTCGCATAATTGTCTCGAGACCGATCACATACCAAAGGTACTTCTAACAGTTGGGGAAAGTATTTTGTGTCTATTTATTGCTATTGGTTTTTCGTATTTACTGTTTATTTTCAAAACTCATGATTGATGTCTAACCTCTGTTGTATAGTCATTTTCTTTATTTGAAATTGCATTCAGTGAATTATGCTCGTTCCATTCCTGACTGGAAACCAACATTTTTAGGTTAGCCGTAGATTTATTTAGCTTGGGGAGTGACGGGAACACTTGCAGACAAAAGCCTAGAGACTAGCTAGATAGTTGACTTGTAGTCATTCATTTATTTGTACAAGATTATATTTTTCTACAAATATAAAACTTGTGATCATTGTAAGTTAAATTAATTATGTGAATGAGAATTATTTGTGATTTTGATCTTCATGGCCGTGACAGCGTTCTACCGCCAATACTGCGGTGTAGGCTGGCTTGGACACGTCTCGTATCCGTTTAAAAAAAATGGATGCGGGTCGTGACAAGAAGTACTAGAGAAATTATTATGTAACGATAATGTCTGGATGATTTGCAATCTAAGAGTATTAGATAGAGTAAGAGGATCTAAGTAGAATAGACGATCATCTATATACATGATCAAACTAGCCTTGAAATAACCTATAGAATGCCAGGACTAGAAGATTGACCAGTAGTTTTATGTAGTTGTCTAGTTCAGCCTCGACCTTTACCCCAAGTAGGTATCAATGGTTAGGCATACTTGTAAGGATTGTATAGATTGCTTATAGGTAGAAGGAGTGGTTCGCTAACTAACTACTAAAGTAGTTGTGATATGATTTATAAGAATATAGTATAGATTTTAAGGATTAATAAAGTTTTTGGAGTAATTGTGAATTTTTCTAGTCCTGTGGTTAGTTATAGAAAAAGACTCAAGAGCCAAGTTAAAAGTCATACCTGTAATACCCAGTTTCTGGAATGAGGGTATTTTTGAAATTTTGTATTTATAATTATTATTTATTTGTATTTAACTTACATTATGATTTTGGTAATTTTTTAATCAATTTAAAACTGTTTTAAGTCATGGCTTATGATTTTGATGCCTTGCTAGTGTAACCTGAGAGACTGTCTGACCTAGAGCATGACCATGTCATTAGGATAATTTATTTCTACTTTTGAGCATGAGGGTACTTTGGTCATTTGGCCTCCTTGAATTATTTTATGAATTATTACATTGGTGATTGTTAATTTGACTTTTGACTAACTACGACTTAAGAGACTCTCCTAGATTTTGACCTTGACTTTGGTGACTTAGTTAACATGGTATGGACCCTAATCTAACTCAAGTTGGTCTTGGTTGACTTAAGTTGGCTAAGTTTCATGAAGAGAATAGGAGGATTTTTGCATTGGACCAAAGGCTAAGGACTTGAGCTAGTTAGCTAGTACAACTTGGCCCATAGCCCATTAGTGAAACCCTAACCCTAATTCTTTCCTTTATGACCAGCTACTAGGTCATTCCCTTCCCTATAAGTAATCTCCTAATTAGTTCTTGTCTCTTTTGTATTAAAAGAGCACATAGGAAAAAGAAAGGTTTGTCTATTCTTCCCCATTCCATAGATTCTCTATTTTAAATCCTTTTCCACTCTAGTTTCTTGTATTAGAGCATAATACCCTTCTATTTCTTGTGTATGGAGAGTAATCCTAGCCTTGGGACAATTTGGGAGCATTTGCTATCAAGGAGGAATTCCCCATTTGGAGCTTTATCATGCTATTTGCACCTATAGGTAAAACTCCTCAAATTGCATTAATATTTCATTTTCTTTGCATTTAGGGCTAGATCTAGGAGTCACCTAGCTGTCCATGAAGTTTGGGTTAATTTTGTGTCCGTTTGGTGTCCGTATCGGACACGTGTCATAAGTGTTGTATAGGTGTTTGATTAAATGCCTCTAAGGATTTTATTTTCGATTTTTGTAAAACTAATTATATGAATTTGTAGATCTAAATATTTATAATAACTTTTATGAAGACTGATGTGGTTTTCTGTCGATTTTGTGTCAAATTGGGTGCGGACACGCTGCACGACACGCGTGTGCGCTGTCCTGCTACCCGTGTCCTGTTTCTCCCTGGACACAGCGTTTCGACAAGAAAAACTTGGTGTAGAGATTAGGGCAGTGACTGACAAGTCACTCCCCAAGTTTCACGATACCTCATTTCGTGTCGGACACGAAAACGAGGCCGCACGGGTTTCGTACTGAACTGCCCGCGCATGAAAACTGCGTCTGATACGCGTTAGTTTTCTCTGGACATGACTTGATTGGACACGATACAGACACTTTATCACGAAGCCCTACTATGGGCGAACCCATATGCATGAGCTCGACCCACCTCGAGCACTGTGTCGAGCCCACGAAGGCTCGACATGGCTGCACGATGAATAAATTTTTCCAGTTTTCTGAAATTTCGAATATTAGTTTTGGACACTATGTGTCCCAAATTCTAGACACGAGGGACTCTCCCTGGACACGAGGGACATGTCCCCATGTGTGTACCCCACTGGCACACGAATGTTATTGGGTTTTCGATTTGGTTTTGGTTTGAAAAGGGGGTTTTTCCTGATACTTGTTCACTGTTGATTTCTGCTGAGTTCATTTGTGATTTAACCTACTTTGTGTGTTTTAAATCGATTGTTTGTACACCTATATGTGTCTGGAAGTTAACCTACTTGCTAGGAGTTTATGAATAGCATGGGATTAGCTTTCAGTTTGCTTTTGGCTTTAGAAGTTGCAATGAACTGATTTAGACTGATATACGTTTTTAGAAATTCAAATTCTGAGTTAGATTCAATGTTAAACTGATTAATTGAAGTTTAAATTGCCATATTTGATTCCTACATTTGTAAAAGATACTGCTAGGTTGGGTTTTCAAGATAAACAGGGTTTTGCACTTGTGTTAATGGATTTCGAATACTGGGTAACTGTCAACTAATATGCAGTCTATTCTTCCATATACTGAATTTTAAATTTCAGTTTTACAATTGATTTTTGATTCTTAAATCCCATGTTTTATTCCTGAACATATGTTAGTTCACTGTTGATTGTGATTGTGTTGGAAATAGTGGGATTCAATTGGTAGAATGAACTCGAAATTGGATTGGGATGGCATGGACTGTCATTGCACAAATCTGAGTTTTTCCCCATTGCCTTTCAAACTGAAATTTGAACCTGAACACACACATTAGACACTCATACACATCTAACACATCCTATTTACTATACACACACAAGCCCTTTACTTGCCAATTTCCTATTTTGTACACACACACATTCATATAAGAAATATGTAAACCTGGGACACACATTACACATGTTGATCCACTGCACTTTACTACTACACTGCACTGCCCGGCCAATACCATTGCACTCTTCACTGCATACAACCTCCTGCACTCTTCATTTGCTCCCTGCCACTTAGTCATGTCTTGCATATATTGTTACAATACACTTGGGTCCAGAGGTGCATATATGAGTCCAATTTGGTTCTGTCCTGATGACCCAGTGAAGATTTTGTTCAGTTGATACCTTGTTCAGTTCACTTTGTTGTGCCCTTGATGTTCAGTTCTCTTTGGCTTAGCAGTCCTGTCACGACCCGTACCTTGAAGAGGGGCAAGAGCACGTGGTTACGTCCAGCCTACGCCGCAGTATCAGCGGTAGAATACTGTATATAAGGTCTGTAAATACTATGACTAAAACAGATAAATGTACCTGTACAGTATATACTCTCCGAATGGAGGTGACATAGCAATACAGTCTCAATCACATATATCAAACTAAGGTAGATAGCACGAAAAAGGAAATATAATAGATGAAAGCAGGAAATAGTCCAAGATCCACACAAGCCAGAGCTATACACAAACATCCAGAGTCACAGAAAATATATCTAAGGTACTACAAACAGAAGGTGCTAGCTGGCTCGCAGGCCAGGCAAACCTAACTAACTATACTACTCTGGGTGAGCAAAGTCTAGTGGCTCTACCAACAAGCCACTGTCTAAGTCTACTCCGTCAGACTCGACCCCATAGTAGGTCGGGCAATCAGCCTCAGAATCATCTGTAATATGTCAACGGTATCCTGTCAAGAAAATGAGCAAGTACAAACACCAACAGCAATTCCATATGAATTGACAAATACTATAAAAGACAGCATAATGAAATACAAGACAAAGATATAGGCGACTTGGAAACCATTTGAAAGTCGAGTTACAACCCTTGAACCAAACAAGGACCGGGATTGTAAACCTTCTTTCAAATAGAACTTAGTCTCAAATTATGGTACAGTATAAAAGCAGGTAGAGCATGTGAGTAATGGAATCATAGCATGGTGAGAAATACAGAAAGTAAAGCTGAACTGGAATATAATATATGACAATAAATGTAAAATGTGATTTGAATTATTAGAGCGATATGTGATCGGCTAGGGAGTCATGGTGGGGTTATCCACTTGGCCCGGTAATCCGCGGTAACCTCAACGGAGAGTCATGCCGGCCAACCTAGATAACCTGGCATGGGATATCTGCTACACCCTACGTGAGGTGAGGGTGGCGCTAGCAAAATAGTGACAGGGAGGCTTTGATCACATAACCCCTAATAATTCTCCCATCCCCGAATAGTATCATGGATCCGGACATGGCACATCATGACACGGATTCGAAAGCAGGTGATCAGCCCACTCCCAAATCGATGTCTATATAAGTATATGAACATGGATATCACATACCAACATACCAAGGAAAAATCCGGGAATAACATCTCATGACAGGATCCAACGTATACTAGTCCGTGAACCGTCGTGTCGGGAATCATGTAAGACACTACAACTGAATCGGATATAGTAGATATCAAGACAATGAAAACTATCAGCGAATGTACTCGCCTGTGGTCCTGAGCTGATAAGGTGAACAGACGCGCAGCGTAATCACAGACCTAAAATAAGATACTATGAGTCAAACATGGTTTTATACTGAAAGAGGAAATAATTTAAGTCATGAATGCAAGTCTAAGTCAAAACTAGGTCAGTCTAGGTCAAACTGAATCATACTAGGTTATACTGGTTCATTCTAGGTCATACTAGGTCACTGGGAGTCAATCCAAGTCAAACTAGGTCAAACGGGGTCAACAGTTGACTTACAGTTGACTTTTGGTCAACTGGTCAACCCTGGTCAACTCTGGTCAACTCTAGGTCAACCCTAGGTCAAACTAGTCTAATGTTGACCAACTGTTGACTTTCAGTCAAATGGTCAACTCTGGTTTGGTTTCGGTCAAATCTAGTCGCTTAAAGACTAAGTTTGACTCTCGGTTGACTTTTGTTGACTTTTGGTCAAAATGGTCAACCGACGTCAAAACTAGTCTAGGAGCACTATATTTGATCATTACCAACCAAGGGAATCAAGTTCTAACTCTATCTTAGACTCCAAACTCAAATACCCTATTCCTAGGTAAAACCTATATTACCTTACCAAGGTAAATCCCAATACATTGCCCAATACCAAGAAAACCCCGCTAATACCCAAGATACTAGCCTAGGCTCCTTAGGGTAGCTAGATACTATCCTATCTAAGGCTTACCTACCAAGGAAAATAGGTATCCTAGGTATCTAACCTATTTTAGGACATGTATTGGTTATTTACCCATTACCTTACCTTTACCCTTGTACCATTCTCACATTTATCCAACACTTACATACACACCAACTCACTCACTCTCTCACTCACACATGGCTCCCATATAGGCTCTCCTATAGGTTCATACATAAGCTAACACTTATAGGATATTAGCTATACATATATACTCACCTATATACCTATATCTAGACACTCTCACACACCCATATACAAACACATATGGGTTCTCCTATATAAGCTCACACACACATACCCATTAGCTCACACACACACACACACACCCCTAGGCTTATAGGGCTATGTTTTAGGGCTGATATGAAGGCATGTTAAGGGTTGGTATGGTGTCACGACCCGATACCCAAATTGTTGGGCCGGGCCGAGCCATGTCCAGCCTACGCTTGGTTAAAGCGTCGTAAGCTGTTCTAGAATAAACAATAAAGAATCTAAGCAGCTAACAGTTCTAAAATCACATTTAAGGTTCATCACAACACAGCATCTATAAGCGAAGGTAACAAAAGCACAGACTTAATAATACACTTTCAAGTATCTAACTGGAGACAAAGTCCAGTATCCAAATATGAGTACAGACAAAGTCTAAGTCTCAAAACACAAGAAAGATAACTAAGCAAGGTTCTCCGCTGGAGCCTCTTCTGGAGCTAAGGCCAGGTCCTCAAAAGCAATGCCATAATATAAATCACATAGCATTTCTCCTCAGAAAGTATACCTACAACATTATCCTGTCAGGACGGGAGCAAGTACAACCTCTACAACTAAAGTACTGAATATATAATGAAAGAGATGTACAACAAGAATCATGGTGTGATAAGTCTATAAAACAGGAAATACTTGGGAACATGGCCTCATGGTACAACTGGGATCACAGTATCATAGTAACATAGGGAACATGGCATCTCATAGTCTATCATGGCAAAGACACATATGTCATAGAGACATATGCAAATGTAATATTTAAAACTGCAGCAGGTACGTGATCGTCAATAGGTGTAAAATATACTGTGGTACAAGTATCTAAAATGTACTTTCGTACAAGTAAAACAAGCGATAGTTGTACATACGTACAAATACAGCTGGTGTGCCTACGACAAGGTATACATAAAATGTTAATCTTGCTCGGTACGTACGTACGAGTAGGGGGTCATGATCACGTACTCAACTATCAGTTTTCCCATAACCCATATTCTATCATGTGAGAGATACGAGAACAGTAAAAAAAATATGTGAGAGATACTGAGAGTAATATAAGCATGGTCGGTACTGGGAACAGTATGAAATATGTGAATACTCCGAGTAGTATAAAGCATAGTGAAACATGTACTGAGAACCAGTAAGAAGCATGTGAAGATATAAGAACTGTCTTAAGCATGGCATGTACTGAAAGTAATACAACATGTGAAGATTTAACTTGCTACCTCGAGGATCGGTATTTTAACAGGGTTAATACATGTTCTAGCATTAAAAGACCGTAAATGAGTTTGTAGATGTACTTGCCTGGGATCCTGCTATCAATATGAATCAAGGCTCGGAGTGAAGCCACAGTCCTAAAGATGAGATAATACAATAGCTAATCAGGATGAAAGACATACTATAATGTCTAGGTCAACTAGGGCAAACTAAGACAAACTGGGTCAGAGGTTGACTTATAGTTGACTTTGGTCAACTGGTCAACTCCGGTCAATTCCAAGTCCAATGTGGGGTGACACAATACCCAAACTAACTTTCTAAGGTCTTTACACTAGTGTAGGAGGTGGTCCAATACTACAATAATTCAAAACAACACAAAATATTGCAAGTCGTAACTATTCAATAAATAAATCAAACTGTATATTGAGTTCCAACAATTTTTGAGATAGACAAAAAGCTCAATTATACATAAAATAAAGTATCAAAATGATCCTTGTTAATTATAGAAATTTATACTAATTTTTCTAGAATTTATAAACCTTCATAAATAATTATTAAAAATCAGCAAACATATGTATCCTGAAAATGAGGTCTGTTTTCCCATTTTTATAAAATACCAAAAGTACTTATTAAATGCTGGAAAAATTATAATAAATTAGCTAAATTAACATAGTATTTAAATACAATTTTTTCCAGATTTTTACAGCACTTAAAATATATATAAAAATTCAAAAACAGCCTACCGGATCATCCGGCGGATTACTGCGGATTACCGACGGATTTTCCGATCCGTCACAACAAGTTTTGTGGTGCAAGTTCGGATTTTCCGATAGATTTCCGTGGATTTCCGATGGATTTTCCAAACCGTCACAGAAAGTTGATTTTTGGACTCAAAACTTGTTTGGCCATAAAAACTTCGTTTTAAATCGAAATTCGGACTTTCAAAAGTCAAAATTGAATAGAATTGAATTTCCTACAACATGGAAGTATTAGTTTTCATAAATCAAAATATTTGATAGATCAAAACATCAAAATACTCGAAAATTATATCTAGAAACTCAGATCTACGCAATATTGTCGATCAAAACCAAAAGTCCTATGTACTAAACATGTTAACAATTTAAAGAAGCATATTATAGGCCAATAAAATTTTAGTTTCTACGAAAAACAAAAATAAAATATGTTCATGTCACTTTTGAGCAAGATGTACTTGCCTAGGTTAAGCTCCAAGCCTAATCTTCTACTCCACCACCAAGAGGGGTACGAAACCACACTCTAGACCTTAAGGCCAAGCTCTTGGCAAGCTCCAAGGGAAGAGAAATGAAGAAGAAATGAAAAGAGATTGAAAAGAATGAAAAGAGAAAGGAGAGACAAAGTGAAATGGTTTATATAGAAGGGGGAATTAATCTTAACCGTCGGATCGTGATCCATATGAAAGTCTAGGTCAATCATGGTCATTCAAACAAACCAATTATCCATTGGATAATAGAGTGCATCTATACTATTCACGAAAATATCTTAAATACTATTCACAAAAATATCTAAACACAATTCACAAAAATATCCGAAACACTATTCATAAAAATATCAAAAACCGAAAATATCTAAAGTGTAGAAAACATGTCCGGACGGTATGCCGTAGGTATATACCGGTATACCGGCGGTATGCCGATCAAGGTGAAAACCTATAGTTTTGGAAAAATTTAAAGCATTCCAGAAACCAAGAGAATACGAAATACGCTGCAAAATTCGTATTTAAATTAATATAAAATGCTTATCCAAAATAATTCATTTAGAAAATTTAAAATAACCCTGAAATTCAGGGGGCTTACATATGGGGCAGCTTACACAGCCCATGGGAGCTGTCCAAAACTGTCCAAAGACTATCCAAAGTGGACAGAACCATGGGCTTCTAAGGGATGTTATAGGAAAGCTACTAAGGGTGAAATATGGACAGATTTTGGGGCTAACTAGGACAGCTATATGGCTATGGAAAGGGGCTGTTAGAGCTGCCATGAAGGCTGATTTTTGGGGCAACAAAGGACTGATTTATGGCTGCAATTTAACTTGTTAAGGGACTGATTTTGTGGGCATTTAGTGACAAGTTTTGGACTGAAATGTGGGGGAGTTTATGACAGGTTTTGGGGTGGCTTATATGTACAAGAATAGGATTGTTTTGGGGTGAAAAAAGGGACAGCCATAGGCAAGTTTTGACAGTTAAAAACTGGTTTGGGACAGCCCATAGGCTGTCCAAATGTCGACTGATTTCAAAGGGTGTTTGGGGACTGTCTTGGTGGATTGATATGGGCTGTACCATAGGGGTTAGGGCTAGTTTAAGGGTGGTTAAGTGGGGTTGTAGGTGGCTGTCATGGTGGGGGGTTTAAGGACAGTTGGGGGCTATTTTAGGTGGCAGTGACAGTCCCATTTTGGGGACTGTCCAGATTTGGAAAATCAGTCCCCCCTCTCTCTATATCCAATGTCCCCTTCCTCTCTACTATCTACCACTCTCCTTAACTCTCTATCCCACACTCTATATATATATATATACATATGCATACCCACACATACATACATATATACATATATACATCTATACATATATACATCTATACATCCCCACACAAACTCTCAAACACCTTTCATGCACCAACACACACATACCAAAACCAACACCAATCAAATCCCTTCCTTGGCCGAAATCCTCCCACACATAGACACAAATGTAAGCACACATAAATGTCACACATTCCCACCATAGTATATATCCACATATATATAAACCATAATATACATATACATATATATATATATATATATATATATATATATATATATATATATATATATATATATATTTTATATATATATATATATATTTATATATATATATATATATATATATATATATATATATATATGTATGTATAGAGAGAGAGAGAGATTAAATATATATATATATATATATATATATATATATATATATATATATATATATATATATATAGAGAGAGAGAGAGAGATTAATATATACCACCATATATATACATATAGTGATATTAGATAATATGATACATTATGATACTATGGAAAAACACATTCCTAAACACATGAAAATCTGGAATAAATATTAGAATAACATCAAAACAATATATAAATGAATCCACATGTGTCCAAATATGGGTTTTTCCACTAGGATACGATCCTACTCACAAGGACACTCCTACAAGTGTCCAAATGGACACGAAATGGACTCAAATGGACACAAAACTAAGGGGGCCATTCCTACCGGTTCAAAATAATCCTATATGCATGTTGGGGTGGTTTAGAGGAGAGATTATACCTTCCGGGAGAGAGATTCAAAGGAAAAAGCCTTCCGACCCGACACCGACACGTAGAGATTCCAAAAGGACACGAACGAGCTCCGAATCCTCCCAAACTTGGCTAGCTCCTTCCTTTCATGGAGTAGAGGAGAAAAGAAGAAGATTTGGTGGAAAAAGAAGTTGATTTGGTGGAGAAATGATAGGGATTTGCTCTCTAGAAATTTGGGGAAGAACAAGAGAGAGAAAGTAGAGTGGAAAAATATCAAAGAGGCTCAACCCCTCCTCCTAGCTAGGGCCGGCCATATGGGATATTTTGTCCTATTTTGAAATGTCTAAAATACCCTCCACTAGCCTATTTATTAATATATTGGGAAAGGTTTAAGCCGGGGGCTAGTTTAGTCTAGTTTTAAGTCTCTAATTAAACTAAACCTATCCATGAATAATTAGTCTAACTACTAACTAAAATTAATATCATATGGACTAAAATTAATATCATGTGGGCCATGCCTAACTAATGGATAGGTCCACTAGAGTCAAAACTACCCCGGGACCCCATTTTAAGTCGGATTGAGCTGAAATTCGAACCCGACTCAAATAACCCCAAATTAATATTATAAATAAATAAATAATTTCAAAAATATTCTAAAATAAAAAATGACAAAAATATTCCTATTTCTGGAAACTGGGGGTGACAAATCTATCCACTTTAAAAAAATTTCGTCCTCAAAATTAAATCAAGCAATAGTAAAACATCAAAATCACAAGTCATAGCTAAAATTTAAAATGATAAAAATTTCAAAAATCAAAGCATGAATTAAATGACTAAAATTATAAAATTTAAAATTGCTCTCAAATATAAGTCTATCCACCTTAAAAGAATCATCCAAAAACTTAAAACAAAGTAAACACAGAAAATCATGCAATTCGATAATCGTATGCGTCGGTCCAATAATCATGATACTCAGAATCTCCATCATGCTAGTGAGCAAGGCTACGATAATAACAGAGTTCTCAACTACGGTACATACCTCTAGAATTATGGTATTTAAAATTTTTGCATTGTCGCTAGCTTGGCAGCGAAAACCTTAAATTTTTACACCCGAGAAATACGTCCATAGTCCGACTATATGTCCTCACTCTGCCTGCCAGCATGACCCTAGAGGATTCCAAAATCTTATAATCGAGACGACCCATCCCATACGACTTATCTCAAAAGAATATCATATCACAAGGACAAACTTTTATCCAACGATCAAAGAACAGATAGAATCGAAGTTCAAGACAATTTATAAGGAAGCAAATACGGAAATGAGATCAAAAGATTGGAACCTGATATCTGCTCTGCCACTGCCTGAGTGGGCTCAACTGTCATAGCGAAAGCATGCCCCTGCTGGCCTCCTCTAGCATGCTGCATGCCGTCCTGGCCTCTTAGAATTCTACTAGCGTGACAATCCCTCAGCTGGTGGTCAGGCGCCCCACAGTATAGGCAGACGCCCAACCTCTTCCTACAAGCCTCTCTGGTATGCCCCGGCTTCCTGCAGAAGGTATACTGTGTAGCCAGCCTCTGACCCTGACCCTGGTGCTGCTGGGCACGCGCCAGTGCCTGCTGAAACTGTAACTGAGGCTGCTGCTGCTGAAACTGCCTTTGCTGGAAATTTGGGCGCTTCGCTGGCCCTGCACTCGAACTAGCTCCAAGAGCGTCACTGTCCCTCTTCGGCTTGAGGCCGAAGTCCTCCTCTGTAATCCGCGCCTCCATAAGGATCTGCTCGAAGGTCGCGTCACGTCTCCCAGAGGTGCGAGTGCGTACTGCATGTATAAGGCCTCTTCGGAACTTCCGGGCCTTGCACCCCTCATCCTGGACCAAACTAGGTGCAAACCTGCTCAGGCAGAAGAACTCCGATGCACACGTCTACCGACGAGTTCCCCTGCACCAGACTGGCAAACTGCCCCTCCAAAGCTGTCAAGGCTACATCTGGGTATAACTTCTCCTTAAAGAGTTTTCTGAAGTCCTCCCAAGACAATCCTCTCGCTGACGCACGCGGATCCGTGCGATACCAAGTCAGCGCTATGTCGAAAAACTGGCTCGCTGCAAAAGTCACCCATAGACCTCTCGGGACCTCTGCCAACTCCAGACTCCGCTGGACATCCTCTAGCCAGTCGTCTGCGTATAGGATACCCTCAGTACCCTTGAACTCCCGCGGTTTTATCTTCCTGAAGTTAAGGTGTGTACCGGGCCTCCCCTGGCCCTGCTGCTGTACTGGTGCTTCCTGAACTGTAGTCTGTATACCTCTCTCCACTGCTGCCATCGCTAGCTGATGTGAGTTCTCCATGGTCTGTCGCATCACCTCTGCCTGACGGTGCTGCGCCTCTGCCTGTGCTCTCTGTGTCTGCAGCATCTGGTGCAGAATGGCCATCATCCCCTGAGTATCTGTCGATAACTGCGACAGAGGTGGAAGAATGTCAGAGATGACCATGGACGGTCCCGCTGCTGGATGTGGAAGACCTCCTGGAACCGTCGCTACTGCTTCTCCCGCCGGAGGTGCAGAAACTGAGGTGGCAGCTCCCTCAAGTGCAGCTCCCGTAGCCGGAGGTGGAAGGCCTCCGGGAACTGCCGTTGCTACTCCTGCCTGAAGGACAGGGACTGAGGCTACTGCTCTCTCGACTGCTACTCCCGTAGCCAGAGGTGGAAGACCTCCGGGATCTGACCTCTTCGGAATTGTACTGGGCCCTGCTGCCTGAGGATGAGTCACCGTCATCCTGAAGATGAATTGAACCCAAGAGATCAATATGGCACATGATAAGATATTATCAAAGGAGGACAATTAAATTCAAATACAAGAAGAGTTGTCATGGTAATCAAAAGATCAAAAATTTCCTAAAATGTGATTGAGTAACTCCTATCATACCCTAGATCCTAAGTCCTAGTCCCAGGCTTGTAATTAGTACTCTAAGTCGAGCACCATTACGAGATTGCACTAATTGCGACTCTGACCTGCATGGGCCACCACAAAAACGTGTTACGACCCGCACCTTGAAGAGGGACACGAGTACGTGGCTACGTCCAGCCTACGCCGCAGTATCGGCGGTAGAACACTGTATATAGGGTCTGTAAATACTACGACTAAAACAAATAAATGTACCTGTACAGTATATACTCTCCGAATGGAGGTGACATAGCAATACAGTCTCAATTACATATATCAAACTATGGTAGATAGCACAAAAAAGGAAATATAATAGATGAAAGCAGGAAATAGTCCAAGATCCACACAAGCCAGAGCTATACACAAACATCCAGAGTCACAGAAAATATATCTAAGGTACTACAAACAGAAAGTGCTAGCTGGTTCGCAGGCCAGGCAAACCTAACTAACTATACTACTCCGGGTGAGCAAAGTCTAGTGGCTCTACCAATAAGCCACTGTCTAAGTCTACTCCGTCAGACTCGACCCCATAGTAGGTCGGGCAATCGGCCTCAGAATCATCTGTAATATGTCAACGGTATCCTATCAGAAAAATGAGCAAGTACAAATACCAACAGCAGTTCCATATGAATTGACAAATACTATAAGAGACAGCATAATAAAATACAAGACAAAGATATAGGCGACTTGGGAACCATTTGAAAGCCGAGTTACAACCCTTGAACCAAACAAGGACCGGGATTGTAACCCTTCTTTCAAATAGAACTTAGTCTCAAATCATGGTACAGTATAAAAGCAGGTAGAGCATGTGAGTAATGGAATCATAGCATGGTGAGAAATACAGAAAGTAAAGCTGAACTGGAATATAAGATATGACAATAAATGTAAAATTTGATTTGAATTATTAGAGCGATATGTGATCGGCTAGGGAGTCATGGTGGGGTTATCCACTTGGCCCGGCAATCCGCGGTAACCTCAACGGAGAGTCATGCCGGCCAACCTGGATAACCTGGCATGGGGTATCTGCTACACCCTACGTGAGGTGAGGGTGGCGCTAGCAAAATAGTGACAGGGAGGCTTTGATCACATAACCCCTAATAATTCCCCCATCCCCGAATAGTATCATGGATCCGGACATGGCATATCATGACACGGATTCGAAAGCAGGTGATCAGCCTACTCCCAATCGATGTCTATATAAGTACATGAACATGGATATCACATACCAATATACCAAGGAAAAATTCGGAAATAACATCTCATGACAGGATCCAACGTATACTAGTCCGTGAACCGTCGTGTCGAAAATCATGTAAGATACTACAACTGAATCGGATATAGTAGATATCAAGACAATGAAAACTATCAGTGAATGTACTCGCCTGTGGTCCAGAGCTGATAAGGTGAACAGACGCTCAGAGTAATCACAGACCTAAAATAACATACTATGAGTCAAACAGGGTTTTATACTGAAAAAGGAACTAATTTAAGTCATGAATGCAAGTCTAAGTCAAAACTAGGTCAGTCTAGGTCAAACTGAGTCATACTGGTTTATTCTAGGTCACTGGGAGTCAATCCAAGTCAAACTAGGTCAAACGGGGTCAAAGGTTGACTTACAATTGACTTTTGGTCAACTGGTCAACCCTGGTCAACTCTGGTCGACTCTAGGTCAACGTTAGGTCAAACTAGTCTAATGTTGACCAACTATTGACTTTCAGTCAACTGGTCAACTCTGGTTTGGTTTCGGTCAAATCTAGTCGCTTAAAGACTAAGTTTGACTCTCGGTTGACTTTTGGTCAAAATGGTCAACCGATGTCAAAATGGTCAACCGATGTCAAAACTAGTCTAGGAGCACTATATTTGATCATTACCATCCAAGAGAATCAAGTTCTAACTCTATCTTAGACTCCAAACTCAAATACCCTATTCCTAGGCAAAACCTACATTACCTTACCAAGGTAAATTCCGATACCTTGTCCAATACCAAGAAAACCCCGCTAATACCCAAGATACTAGCCTAGGCTCCTTAGGGTAGCTAGATACTATCCTATCTAAGGCTTACCTACCAAGGAAAATAGGTATCCTAGGTATCTAACCTATTTTAGGACATGTATTGGTTATCTACCCATTACCTTACCTTTACCCTTGTACCTTTCTCACATTTACCCAACACTTACATACACACCAACTCACTCACTCTCTCACTCACACATGGCTCCCATATAGGCTCTCTTATAGGTTCATACATAAGCTAACACTTATAGGATATTAGCTATACATATATACTCACCTATATACCCATATCTAGACACTCTCACACACCCATATACAAACACATATGGGTTCTACTATATAAGCTCACACACATACCCATTATCTCATACACACACACCCCTAGGCTTATAGGGCTGTGTTTTAGGGCTGATATGAAGGCATGTTAAGGGCTGGTATAGGACAGCTTACACAGCCCATGGGAGCTGTCCAAAACTGTCCAAAGACTGTCCAAAGTGGACTGAATCATAGGCTTCTAAGGGATGTTATAGGACAGCTACTAAGGGTGAAATATGGACAGATTTTGGGGCTAACTAGGACAGCTATATGGCTATGGAAAGTGGCTGTTAGAGCTGCCATGAAGGCTGATTTTTGGGGCAACAAAGGACTGATTTGTGGCTGCAATTTGGCTTGTTAAGGGACTGATTTTGTGGGCATTTAGTGACAAGTTTTGGACTGAAATGTGGGGGAGTTTATGACAGGTCTTGGGGTGGCTTATATGTGCAAGAATGGAATTGTTTTGGGATGAAAAAAAGGGACAGCCATAGGCAAGTTTTGACAGTTAAAAACTGGTTTGGGACAGCCCATAGGCTGTCCAAATGTGGACTGATTTCAAAGGGTATTTAGGGGCTGTCTTGGTGGAGTGATATGGGTTGTACCATGGTGGTTAGGGGCTGGTTTAAGGGTGGTTAAGTGGGGTTGTAGGTGGCTGTCATGGTGGGGTGTTTAAGGACAATTGGGGGCTGTTTTAGGTGGCAATGACAGTCACCTTTTGGGGACTGTCCAGATTTGGAAAATCAGTCCCCCCTCTCTCTATATCCAATGTCCCCTTCCTCTCTACTATCTACCACTCTCCTTAACTCTCTATCCCACACTCTATATATATATACATATACGCACCCACACATACATACATATATACATATATACATCTATACATATATACATCTATACATCCCCACACAAACTCTCAAACACCTTCATGCACCAACACACACATACCAAAACCAACACCAATCCAATCCCTTCCTTGGCCGAAATCCTCCCACACATGGACACAAATGTAAGCACACATAAATGTCACACATTCCCACCATAGTATATATCCACATATATATAAACCATAATATACATATACATATATATATATATATATATATATATATATATATATATATATATATATATATATATATATATATATATATAGAGAGAGAGAGAGAGAGAGAGAGATTAATATATACCACCATATATATACATATAGTGATATTAAATAATATGATACAGTATGATATTATGGAAAACACATTCCTAAACACATGAAAATCTGGAATAAATATTAGAATAACATCAAAACAATATATAAATGAATCCACATGTGTCCAAATAGGGGTTTTCCCACTAGGACACGATCCTACTCACAAGGACACTCCTACAAGTGTCCAAATGGACACGAAATGGACTCAAATGGACACAAAACCAAGGGGGTCATTCCTACGGGTTCAAAATAATCCTATATGCATGTTGGGGTGGTTTAGAGGAGAGATTATACCTTCCGGGAGAGAGATTCAAAGGAAAAAGCCTTCCGACCCGACACCAACACGTAGAGATTCCAAAAGGACACGAACGAGCTCCGAATCCTCCCAAACTTGGCTAGCTCCTTCCTTTCATAGAGTATAGGAGAAAAGAAGAAGATTTGGTAGAAAAAGGTGTTGATTTGGTGGAGAAATTATAGGGATTTGCTCTCTAGAAATTTGGGGAAGAACAAGAGAGAGAAAGTAGAGTAGAAAAATATCAAAGAGGCTCAACCCCTCCTCCTAGCTAGAGCCGGCCATATGGGTTATTTTGTCCTATTTTGAAATGTCTAAAATACCCTCCACTAGCCTATTTATTAATATATTGGGAAAGGTTTAAGCCGGGGGCCAGTTTAGTCTAGTTTTAAGTCTCTAATTAAACTAAACCTATCCATGAATAATTAGTCTAACTACTAACTAAAATTAATATCATGTGGACTAAAATTAATATTAATTGGGCCATGCCTAACTAATGGGTGGGTCCGCTAGAGTCAAAACTACCCCGGGTCCCCGTTTCAAGTCGGATTAAGCTGAAATTCGAACCCGACTCAAATAACCCCAAATTAATACTATAAATAAATAAATAATTTCAAAAATATTCTAAAATGAAAAATGACAAAAATACCCATGTTTCTGGAAACTGGGTGTCATGACCCGCACCCTAGAGTAAGGGCACGAGACGTGGGTACGTCCAGCCTACACCACAGTGTCGGCGGTAGAACGCTGCCCTAGGTCAATCATCTAACAATATAAAGGTACCTGTTCAGTTTATACTCTCCGAATGGAGGTGACATAACAGTATACAGTCTCGATCACATCTAAGGTAGAAGAATGAAAGACAGATAGATAGATAGATAGTAACTCAAAGAGAACAGTAGCATAGATGAAATAAGTCTAAGTGTCTAGGATACATAACTTCCAGAATGTCAACCCAAAATACAAATAAGTCTAAGGGTCTATACATCTCAACATCTCAAAATACAACTCAGAATGTGAGATAAAATAATAATGTAGAAAATGACTGTCTAGCTAAACTAGCCTAGACTACTGGGGCAACATCCTCAGCTGCAGGTGGATCCTGCTGAGGGTCCTCAACATAAGTGACATCTAGTCCTGCTCCATAATACGTAGTCACCCATGCCTCATCTTCGTCCTCTGTAATATTTTCAACAGGTCCAGTCAGGACAGAAACGAGCACAATACATCTCACACAGCTCATATCAGGCTAGGAAATACGATACAGGCAATAGAGTAAAATGCAGGAAGTGCTAAAAGGAAATATACGCTGTAAAAGAGAAAGCTGTAAAGGAAATATCTACTGTATATAGAGAACTATAAGTGGCTAGTAATGTAGAGTACAAGATAGGCATGTGAATGGCTAAAATTTATAAATGATTACACTACTGAGTTTATACATGATTATACTACTTTAGAATTATTCACATGTCTACTTCTACTCCCTCGTTTCCACAATCAATACACAAGGATCTAGACAGGTTACGTTATTATACATTACTTTACATGAGGCTCATAATGAGTATACGTGAAGTTATACATAATGGCTCAGTGAATCATGAGAGTACATGATCACATGAGTGCACATGCATGATGGAAGCATAGGAGTACTTGATGAAAGTGAAACACACGTAACATGAAGTACCCGATGCTCCCGAGGGGGATAACATCTCATGTAAAGATCCATATAGTACCAATCCGTGTTACCAACGTGACAGCATCAAGTAAAGTAATCTAGAGCGAGAAAGTAAAGCCTGAACAAGTATGAAACGGTCAGAGAATGTACTCGCCTGATGTATGAATGTCTGTAGAGAATATGCTGTCTGAGGAGAGGTGTCTGGCTCCTGATCAGAGCAACACAAGTCACAATATATTCTAAATAGTAAAAATGAAGTTTACTATGCATACTACATGATTCTAGGTCAATCTGGTCAAAATTCAACTCTTGGTCAACTCTAGTCAACTCTAAAAGTCAACTAGGTCAAACTAGTCAAGTTAGGTCAAACATGGTCAGACTAGTTAGGGTTTTAGTCAAACTAGTTAAACTAGTCGTTTTAGGTTAATCCTAGTCAATTCTAGGTTAATTAGGTCAAGTTTGACCTAAGGTTGACTTTGGTCAACACTAGTCAAACGAAGGTCATTAAGGTACCTAGGTCAAGGGGTCACTTAGACAAATTAGGGTCAACCCCTAATTTGGCCATAGGCTAGTAACTTAGACCATAGGCTAATTTCATATAGGTTTCCATATAAACCTATATCTAGAAAGTCACATATATATACATATCTATATATATATAGATATACACAAGTCTATCTACTACATATATATATATTAATATATGTATACACTATATATAATACAAAATCACACACATACATATATAATGCCACATATATATATATTTTTATTATTTTTTATTTTTTTATATAATGCCACATATATATATATAATAACATATATACATATGTAGATAGTGAGAGAGGGAATAATGAGAGAGTGAAAGAGAGAGAAAGAGAATGATACTGCTACAAGGGGCATGGTGTGTGTTCACAAAGAACAGGGGGGTGTTCCAGATTTCTGGAACCTAGAAATCAACACACACACCACACAGTACACATATATACATATATACATAACTACATATATACACATGTACATGCACTCAAATCCCACCTACACACATACATATACATACCCTACGTATACATACACCGAAAACATACATTTACATGTATAAAACATAGCAAAAATCATTTTGAAATTCAATTTTGAAAATTGGGAAATATCCCAAATTTCTGGAAAATGGGACTGTGTACTCGTGAAGTGGGTAAACCCAAATACAACCTCAAACCCGACCAAGGTCCCCAACACTTGGTTGGTAATCGGGTCCCACAGTGTCCCCTAGCATCTAGGGTGCCTGACACGAAGTCTAGATACGACACGACGTATCCAACCCTCTAAAAACCTAAACAGGTAAACACTGACATACACACGCAAACACTGCGTCGTGCACGTGTGCAACTCACTCTAGGATACGACACACACACGTGTCTCGTGCCCATGCACGAAGGTGCGCCTGGGGGTTATGCACGTGTCCAAGTGCCTGCCCCGTGTCCACGTTACTCCAGGATACGATACGAACACCGTATCAGTCGAGGAAACTCGACTGATACACGCTGCTATGCGCAGCGTCGTACAGCGATTCACGTGTCTCGTGGATACGACACGAGCCACGTGGGATCTCGTGGTCATGTCCACGTGCAGCCCACATGTTGGGCTACACACTCGTACAACCACGAGGTGTCCAAGTGTCGTGTCCGTGCGACACGACATGCACGAAGTTGGCCCCCGCGCGCGTGTGCACTATCAGTGCACGACTAGTGCACGTGTCCTCGTATACTCGATACGACACGAGAGTGTCTCAAACTCGAGGGAGGGCTTGTCAGAGGTTGCCCCCTCCTCTGTGACAACTGGCACGTGTCCACGCGTCCTACAGTGTCCGTATTCAGTGTCGGGTAGCAGGGCATTGTGCGTGCACCTGTCATAGCGTGTCCGTGTCGACTTTCGACACAAAAATGACACTGTGTCGTGCTCAGTCAAGTGGGTACATGTTCTACTAGTCTAGGGCTACAAGAATATGTAATTTGTTTTGCAAAATAACAAAGTTAAATCTTTTGGGGCATTTCATCAAACATGGTTTTATAACCTAGGATACGTGTCCGATACGGACACCAAACCAACCCTAGATTTCACCAAACTTGTCCCACAGCTAGGGTAGACCTATATGCATGCATTTATGAAGAAAAAAAATACAATATTAGCTAGGTTTATGGGTATTTACCTATTGATGCAAATTCCAAAGGAAACTCAATAAAGAGGGGGGTGTTTGTCCTTCCACTTGGTGATGCCCAAAGCTTGTGAAATCTGGATTGCTAGCCTCCCTTAGCACCCTTGATGTTGTAGGGTCCCAATGTAAAAGACTAGAGTGAATTTAGATCAAAAATGATCAAGTTATCGTGGTTTGAAGGTAGAGGATTTTCTAGGTTTTAAATTCATGTAAATTGATCATGAATGAATGTGATGGGGTTATATAGGAAGGGGGTAGTGTAGGGGGGTGCCCTTGGCCGGCCATGGCAGGGGGGGGGTCCTTGGCCTTCCTTCAAGGTGAAGGCAAGGACTTTGGTGCCAAAAGTGTTGATCTTTTGAGGGTTTTAAGTAAAATATATATTATGTAAATATCTAGATATTTACACTACTTTAACCAATGACTAATATCTATCCTCAAGCTTCTAGGTTAGTAGCTAACCTCTAGATTAGGGTAAACTAGGTTAGGGACTAACATGGTACTTAACAATAATTAAAATAATATTAAAATCACATAATTCCAAATAAAATCTAGTAAATTACCAAAATACCCTTTTAGGCTAAAATCACTAATTTGATGTTCTAAGCCTATGGCTAAGCTCACATGGTCATGGCAAACTTCTAGGTTAAGGAATAACTAGGGTTTCCTTATTTTAACCCCCAATTCACAAATCAACCAATTAAATGGTTTTACACTAACCAAAATCATCTAAAATTATAACATGTATTAATTATCCTCAATAAATGATTATAAATACAAAACTTAAAATTTTCCTAATTTCAGAAATATGGGTGTTATAAGTCTACCCTCCTTAAAATAATTTCGTTCTCGAAATTTAAAGACGAAACTAAAACTGATGAGAATGATAGAAAATCATACCTTAAGGTACAAATAGATAAGGGTATCGCTCGCGCATCTCATCCTCCCGTTCCCAGTGGACCCTCCTGGAGAATGATGCCTCCATGCGACGCGAACCAGTGGTATCGTCTGGTTCCTCAATGCCTCCTCCCGTCGATCCAGAATCTCAACAGGCTGCTCTGGATAACGAAGAGTAGATCCCACCTCGATCTCAGAATGATCAAGTACATGGCTAGGATCTGCCACGTACCGTCTCAACTGCGACACGTGAAATACGTTGTGGACTCCCTCCAATGCTGGTGGTAAGTCTAGCCTGTAAGACACGTCACCGACTCTTCCGCTGATAACGAAAGGGCCGATAAAACGCGGGCTAAGCTTCCCACCTCCACCAAAACGTATAGTGCCACGTGTCGAAGATATCCTCAAAAATACCTGGTCTCCAACCTAATCACAAACAAGGTCTCAATTTAATTATGATAATCAAACATGGTTAACAAAACACAAACAAGACAACCTAATTCTAATCCTATCTCTAAATTGTACCTCAAACTCCAAAGGTCTGCGGTGGCTGTCGGCCCAGTGCCGATGTCTGTCCTGTACCACGCGAAGTCAATCTCTGATGAGCTTCACCTTCTCTGCTGCATCCACAATCATCTCAGGTCCCAATAAAGCTCGCTCTCCAATATCATCCTAAGACAAGGGTGTACGACATCTACGCCCGTACAGTACCTCGAAAGGGGACATCTCAATGCTGGCCTGAAAGCTGTTGTTGTATGCAAACTCTACTAAGTGTAGGTGACTCTCCCAAGATCCTCCAAAGTCCAGGACACAAGTCCACAGCATGTTCTCCAGTATCAAAATGGTCCGCTCTGACTGTCCATCTGTCTGAGGGTGGTATGCAGTACTAAACTTAAGCTGAGTGCCCAAGCTAATATGCAAGCTCCTCCAGAAATGTGAAGTAAAACGACTGTCCCAGTCTGATACAATGCTCACTGGAACTCCATGAAGTCTGACTATCTGCCTCATATACATCTCTGATAGCTTCTCGGTAGACAAACCCACTTTGAATGGCAAAAAGTGGGCCGATTTGGTCAACCTGTCGACAATGACCCAAATTGCGTCCTTCCCTCCTGGAGTACGCGGTAATCCTGAAACAAAGTCAATCGTGATGTGCACCCACTTCGACTCCGGAATGGGCAATAGCTGTAACAGTCCCCCTGGCCTCTGCCTCTCTGCCTTTACCTGCTGACAGATCAAACACCTGGCTACGAAGTATGCTACCTCGTACTTCATTCCACTCCACCATACATGCTCTCTCAGATCCCTATATATCTTATTGGCTCCCGGATGTATAGAGTACTGAGAACGGTGGGCCTCCTGCATAACCTGCTCTCGAAAGTCTCCACTGGACACACACAGTCTGGAACCGTACCTCAATGCGCCATCCCCTGCAAGAGTGAACTCATCGTTCGCCAATCCTGCTCTGACCTGCTCCCTGATGTATCATAGAGAAACGTCATCGAACTGAGCCGACTCGATCCTATCAATCAAGTCCGACTGAATCTGGAGGCCCCACATCTGCATCTACACTCCCGACACAATCACCTCGATCTCAAGGCTCTCCAAGTCCGCTAACAAGTGACGATCCATCGTCAAACACATAGCTGTCGGATATCTGCTCAAAGCATCGGTAACTACGTTGGCCTTCCCTGGGTGATACTGCAGTAGAATATCAAAGTCCTTCATCAGCTCCAACCATCTATGCTGCCTCATGTTGAGCTCCTTCTGCGTAAACACGTATTTTAAGATCTTGTGGTCTGTAAATATCTCCATGCGCTCTCCATACAAATAGTGTTTCTACAGCTTCAGAGAAAAGATAACTGCCGCCAACTCCAAATCATGGGTAGGGTAGTTCTTCCCATGGAGACGTAACTGCCTGGAAGCATAGGCAATCACCTTCCCATGCTGCTGCAAGATACAACCCAAACCCTTCTCCGAGGCGTCACTGTAGATAGTGAACCCGCCTGATCCTGATGGCAATGTCAGAATCAGGGCTGTCGTCAACCGCTTCTTTAACTCATCGAAAGCGGCCTGACACTCCTCTGACCAGATAAACTCTGCGTCCTTCCGGGTCAGCCTAGACAACGGCTCTGCAATCCAGGAGAAATCCTGGACGAACCTCCTGTAGTAGCCTGCCAATCCTAGGAAGCTTCTGATCTCTGCCACTAACGTCGGTGCTGCCCAAGCCTCAACTGCTGATATCTTCCTTGGGTCGACTGAGATCCCATCTCCAGTCACCACATAACCCAGAAAGTCAACTCTGTCTAGGAAGAACTTGCACTTCGAGAGCTTGTCGTAAAGCTGCTCCTGCCTGAGAGTCTCCATGACCACTCTTAAGTGCTCCTCATGCTCCTCCTCTGTCTTCGAGTACACCCGGATGTCGTCGATGAACACAACCACGAACTTATCTAAGTACTGGTGGAACACCTTGTTCATCAAGTTCATGAACACCGCCGGGGCATTAGTCAACCCAAACAGCATCACCATAAACTCGAACTGGCCGTACTGCGTCCTGAATGCCGTCTTCGGAATATCCTCCCTCTTTACCTTTACCTGGTGGTAGCCTGACCTCAGATCAATATTCGAGAATACCCGAGCTCCGCTCAACTGATCGAAGAGATCGTCGATCCGCGGCAGTGGATATCTGTTCTTGATCGTCAGACTGTTGAGTGCTCTGTAGTTGATACACATCCGTACCGACCCATCCTTCTTCGGTACAAAGATTACCGGTGCACTCCAAGGTGAAGAACTAGAGCGGATGAAGCCCTTATCCTGTAACTCATCCACCTGCTTCTTCAATTCCACCAACTCGCTATTGTTCACTCGATAGACATGATAAGAAATCGGTTTCGTACCTGGAACCAGGTCTATCGAGAACTCAACGTCTCTGTCTGGTGGAAGCCCAGACAACTCCTCTGGAAATATGTCCATGAACTCAGCTATCAATGAATGTAGAGCTGGCTGCTCCTCGACCGAAACTCCGCAGAAAACTCCGCAAGTCTGCTCTGCCTACCGTCGGGAATATACAAACTCTGGCTCTCCTGACGCTCTGAACAGAACTCTACCCCCGCGGTAATCTATGCTGGCGTGGTGCCTGCTCAACCAATCCATATCGAGCACAATATCATAGTTCGGTAGTGGCATTACGAGCAAACACACATCCAACTCTCGGCCTTCCAAAACTACTCTCCGTCCCTTGCAAACATCACGAACGAGGATAATGCCACCCCCAGTCGTGATCTTGCAAGTCCTAGGCAACGATTCAGATATAACATGATGTCTAATCGTAAAAGATACTGATACAAAGCTATGGGAAGCCCCAGAATCGAACAATACAAAAGCTGGAATAGAGTCAAAAAGAATAGAACCTGCTATCAGCTCTCCAGTAACCTCAGTATCCTCTGCTGCCATGGCATAGGCTTGCCCTTGCTGTCCACCCCTGGCCTGATGCTGGTGCTGGGTGAACCTCTGCTGCTGAGTCGGCAAAGGTCCCTTCTGCTGTCCTACCGGAGCCTTGGCTCCGCCTTCCTGAACTGGTCGTCCCGAAGACATGGGACACTCCCTCGGCTGGTGGTCTCCGGAACCACATAGTAGACACCTGCCAAGCCTCTTTCTCTAGTCATTCTATCCATGACCCTGCTTCTTGCAAAAAGTGCAACTAACGACTGCTGCCTGGGTGCCTGCTGCTGGTGCCTCGGCTACTGCTGCACCTGCTGGAATGGCCTCTGCTGCTGGTGCTGAAAATGAGGCCTCTTGGCCTGTCCTCCACTGCTGCCAGCTCCCTGAGTGTCCCGGCCCCTCTTGAGCTTCAGCTCAAGATCATCCTCAGCCGCCATCGCTCCTGCCAGTATCTCCTCAAAAGTGGCATTCCTGTCACTCTTGGTCAAGGACTTGACCTCCTTGACCAAGCCCTTCCTGAACCTCCTCGCCTTTACTGTCTCGCTAAGGCCCTCCACAAACCTGCTCAACCGGCAAAACTCACCGGAATACTCCTCTGCAGTCTGGTTCCCCTGAACCAGGTTCTCGAACTGGGTCTCCAAGGCACCGACTGCCTGATCTGGGAAAAACTTCCTCTTGAAGTGCTCCTTGAAAGCTCTCCATGTCTGCCCTGGAGTGCCTACTCTCGGGTTCGTCTGATACCAGGTACGAGCAAGATCCCGTATCTGGCTGGCTGCTGCCTCTATCTGGAGTCCGGCTGGTATCTCCGCCAGTCAAAAAATCTTCTCAATATGCTCAATCCAGTCATCAGCATAAAAAATCCCCTCTGTCCCCAAGAAGTCCCTGGGTTTCATCTTCTTGAACTCCTGAATGCCCGGAATCCTCTGCTGTCGTGGCTGTCTCGATCCTTCCTGTGGCTGGACAGCCAACCTCTCTACCATCACTCTAGCCAGCTGATGGACCTCATCTATGCCCCTGGTAAACTCCATCGTCTGATGCTGCTGCTGGGCCTGCTGCGTCTCTAGAAAAATGCTGGAAGTATGTAAACATCTGTGCAGCATCCACTAATCCAGATGGCATCGGTGGCTGGAACTGCGACTGGTGCTGCTGAAAATGTGGTTGACGAAACTACGGGAGAGGCATGTCTGGGGTAGCGGGGATGGTCCCTCGAATAGATAGAGGTGCACCCCCAAATGTGGCAGAAGCTCCCACATGAGCTGGAGTAAGGGAAGCTGTGGTCCCCGGGTCCTGGTAAGCTGGACGAGAGGTAGCAGACCTCTCAGTGGTGTCACCTAGACTGAGACGCTGCGATCGTGTCTCCACCATCCTGAAGATAAATCAACAAAAAAATCAATACGGAGAAGAAATGATATAGTCAAAGGGGACAGTTTATTTCAAACGAAAGACAATATCAGCAAGAATTTAGATAGAGGAATTTAAATAAGAGTTTTTCCTAATATGATTGAGTACCTCGAAACTACATCCTATTTCCTATTGCAGGCTGTGGCGATACTCTAGTTCGAATACCACCACTTAAACGGGACCTGCATGGGCCACCACTAAAAAAGTGTCACAACCCGTACCCTAGAGTAAGGAAACGAGACGTGGGTACGTCCAGCCTACGCCGCAGTATCGGCGGTAGAACGCTGCCCTAGGTCAATCATCTAACAAGATAAAGGTACCTGTACAGTTTATACTCTCCGAATGGAGGTGACATAACAATATACAGTCTAAATCACATCTAAGGTAGAAGAATGAAAGACAGATAGATAGATAGATAGTAACTCAAAGAGAACAGTAGCATAGATAAAATAAGTCTAAGTGTCTAGGATACATAACATCCAGAATGTCAACCCAAAATACAAATAAGTCTAAGGGTCTATACATCTCAACATCTCAAAATACAACTCAGAATGTGAGACAAAATAATAATATAGAAAATGACTGTCTAGCTAAACTAGCCTAGACTACTGGGGCAACATCCTCAGCTGCAGGTGGATCCTGCTGAGGGTCCTCAACACAAGTGTCATCCAGTCCTGCTCCATAATACGCAGTCACCCATGCCTCATCCTCGTCCTCTGTAATATTTTCAACAGGTCCAGTCAGGACAGGAACGAGCACAATACATCTCACATAGTTCATATCAGGTTAGGAAATACGATACAGGCAATAGAGTAAAATACAGGAAGTGCTGAAAGGAAATATACGCTGTAAAAGAGATAGCTGTAAAGGAAATATCTACTATATATAGAGAACTATAAGTGGCTAGTGATGTAGAGTACAAGATAGGCATGTGAATGGCTAGAATTTATACATGACTACACTACTGAGTTTATCCATGATTACACTACTTTGGAATTATTCACATGTCTACTTCTACTCCCCTGTTTTCCTAATCAATATACAAGGATCTAGACAGGTTACATTATTATACATTACTTCACATGAGGCTCATAATGAGTATACGTGAAGTTATACATGAGGGCTCAGTGAATCATGAGAGTACATGATCACATGAGTGCACATGCATGATGGAAGCATAGGAGTACATGATGAAAGTGAAACACACGTAACATGAAGTACCCGATGCTCCCGAGGGGGGTAACATCTCATGTAAAGATCCATATAGTACCAATCCGTGTTACCAACGTGACAGCATCAAGTAAAGTAATCTAGAGCGAGAAAGTAAAGCCTAAACAAGTATGAAACAGTCAGAGAATGTACTCGCCTGATGTATGAATGTCTGTAGAGAATATGCTGTCTGAGGAGAGGTGTCTGGCTCATGATCAGAGCAACACAAGTCACAATGTATTCTAAATAGTAAAAATAAAGTTTACTATGCATACTACATGATTCTAGGTCAATCTGGTGAAAAGTCAACTCTGGTCAACTCTAAAAGTTAACTATGTCAAACTAGTCAAGTTAGGTCAAACATGGTCAGACTAGTTAGGGTTTTAGTCAAACTAGTTAAACTAGTCGTTTTAGGTTAATCCTAGTCAATTCTAGGTTAATTAGGTCAAGTTTGACCTAAGGTTGACTTTGGTCAACACTAGTCAAACGAAGGTCATTAAGGTACCTAGGTCAAGGGGTCACTTAGACAAATTAGGGTCAACCCCTAATTTGGCCATAGGCTAGTAACTTAGACCATAAGCTAATTTCATATAGGTTTCCATATAAACCTATATCTAGAAAGTCACATATATATACATATCTATATATATAGATATACACAAGTCTATCTACTACATATATATATATCTCAATATATGTATACACTATATATAATACAAAATCACACACACATATATATATAATGGCACATATATATATATAATAACATATATACATATGTAGATAGTGAGAGAGGGAATAATGAGAGAGTGAAAGAGAGAGAAAGAGAATGATACTGCTACAAGGGGCATGGTGTGTGTTCACAGAGAACAGGGTGGGTGTTCCAGATTTCTGGAACCCAGAAATCAACACACACACACCACACAGTACATATATATATATATATATATATATATATATATATATATATATACATATACATAACTACATATATACACATGAAAATATATATATATATATATATATATATATATATATATATATATATATATATATATATATATACATATACATAACTACATATATACACATGTACATGCACTCAAATCCCACCTACACACACACATATACATACCCTACGTATACATACACCGAAAACATACATTTACATGTATAAAACATAGCAAAAATCATTTTGAAATTCAATTTTAAAAACTGGGAAATATCCTAAATTTCTGGAAAATGGGACTGTGTACTCGTGAAGTGGGTAAACCCAAATACAACCTCAAACCCGACTAAGGTCTCCAACACTTGGTTGGTAATCGTGTCCCACAGTGTCCCCTAGCATCTAGGGTGCCTGACACGAAGTCTAGACACGACACGACGTGTCCAACCCTCTAAAAACCTAAACAGGTAAACACTGACACACACACGCAAACACTGCATCGTGCACGTGTGCAACTCACTCTAGGACACGACACACACACACACGTATCTCGTGCTCGTGCACGAAGGTACGCCTGGGGGTTGTGTACGTGTCCAAGTGCCTGCCCTGTGTCCACGTCACTCCAGGACACGATACGAACACCGTATCAGTCGAGGAAACTCGACTGATACACGCTGATATGCGCAGCGTCGTACAGCGATTCACGTGTCTCGTGGACGTGATACGAGCCATGTGGGATCTCGTGGTCATGTCCACGTGTAGCCCACATGTTGGGCTACACACTCATGCAACCACGAGGTATCCAAGTGTCGTATCCGTGCGACACGACACACACGAAGTTGGCCCCCGCGCGCGTGTGCCCTATCAGTGTACGATCAGTGCATGTGTCCCCGTGTCCTCGATACGACACGAGAGTGTCTCAAACTCGAGGGGGGCTTTTCAGAGGTTGCCCCCTTCTCTGTGCCAAGTGGCACGTGTCCACGCATCCTACAGTGTCCGCAATCAGTGTCGAGTAGCAGGGCATTGTGCGTGCACCTGTCACAGCATGTCCGTGTCGACTTTTGATACGAAAACGATACTGTGTCGTGCTCAGTCAAGTGGGTACATGTTCTACTAGTCTAGGGCTACAAGAATATGTAATTTGTTTTGCAAAATAACAGAGTTCAATCCTTTGGGGCATTTCATCAAACATGGTTTTATAACCTATGATACGTGTCCGATACGGACACCAAACCAACCCTAGCACCCATTTCATCAAATATGGTTTCATCAAACATTGTCCTTCCACTTGGTGATGCCCAAAGCTTGTGAAATCTGGATTGCTAGCCTCCCTTAGCACCCTTGATGTTGTAGGATCCCAATGCAAAAGACTAGAGTGAATTTAGATCAAAAATGATCAAGTTATGGTGGTTTGAAGGTAGAGGATTTTCTAGATTTTAAATTCATATAAATTGATCATGAATGAATGTGATGGGGTTATATAGGAAGGGGGGTAGTGTAGGGGGTGCCCTTGGCCGGCCATGGCAAGGGGGGTGTCCTTGGCCTTCCTTCAAGGTGAAGGCAAGGACTTTGGTGCCAAAAGTTTTGATCTTTTGAGGGTTTTAAGCAAAATATCTATTATGTAAATATCTAAATATTTACACTACTTTAACCAATGACTAATATCTATCCTCAAGCTTCTAGGTTAGTAGCTAACCTCTAGATTAGGGTAAACTAGGTTAGGGACTAACATGGTACTTAACAATAATTAAAATAATATTAAAATCACATAATTCCAAATAAAATCTAGTAAATTACCAAAATACCCTTTTATGCTAAAATCACTAATTTGATGTTCTAAGCCTATGGCTAAGCTCACATGGTCATGGTAAACTTCTAGGTTAAGGAATAACTAGGGTTTCCTTAGTTTAACCCCCAATTCACAAATCAACCAATTAAATGGTTTTACACTAACCAAAATCATCTAAAATCATAACATGTATTAATTATCCTTAATAAATGATTATAAATACAAAACTTAAAATTTTCCTAATTTCAGAAATGTGGGTGTTACACTGGGGGTGACAAGTCCTACATCTGGTTTATCAACCATCTTCTCTATTAGGGGTTCACAGTATTGTGGTGTTAGTTCTTGGTGTAAAGGTTTGATCCCAGGTTCAGCCCCACATGTACATTGTCTGTTAGCTCTTTTGGTTCATTGAGAATTGTGTTCAGTCCTTTTGTTTTAAGTTCTGATACATTTTGATGCCCTGTACTACATTTCCATATGGATGTTCAATAATAGCTTTATGGTTCAGACTCTCCATTCCCTACATATTTTTAGGATCATTGCAATCACTTTTATCAAGGCATACATGTCTAACCATTGCCTGACCTATCCATATGATGTTAACCACTGCATTTCTAGTGTCCTGCACCCTAGAATGTACTGCCTTAACATTTGGATTCGGATTTGGGTTTTGGGTTGGACTGATATATGTGTAACTGTCATCTGGTTTTCATTTTCTGAGTTTATCTCTAATGTTCCTGAGACTTAATTCCATTCTTCCTGAGATTGTGCACATTCACTGATTTCATTATTTTCCTGAGTTTTGTACACAGGTTCCTACACACATGTTATCTCCATTACACTCTTCCCTACCCTAACTAACCACCATTGACACAACTACCCACTGTCACTTGACACATTATTCACAAATGCCTAAAACCTATCATATACACACACACACACTTTGGCTCACATTCCCTTTTGACACTACACCTTTCACTACACCTACACACATGGCTCTCCCTATATGCACACATATGTTAATAGCCTATGTATGTATATATATATATATATATATATATATATATATATATATATATATATATTGTCTATATTATGATGTGGTGTATATGTGTGATATTATCTCCATTACACTCTTCGTGTACTGGCTGGACATATACCTATTTTCATGTCGGGTTATGGATTCACTTGTACTTGCTGGGCGGAGAAATATTAGAATAGGCATGTGAACGTACCCAAATACTGGAACCACTCCCTTGGAATTATACTGGAACGATAGCCATCCTACACTTGGCCGAGTGTGCGGTGTGCCGTATTACCTACAGCCGTTCACATGTCGATCCCGATATTTTAAAACACACTGTTAGAGTATAGGTTGGACTCACCCTGGAACCTTTGATCACTGACTGGACTCACCTTATACCGGACTCATCTCGTGCTGGAATCACCTGGTATTAGATTACATTGTCTGGACTCACACATGACTCTTATTATACTGTCAGACTTATATCATGCTACTTAGTTTAGCTAGATTATATTTACAGTCTTCATTGCCATGTTTCTCTTCTTATTTAGTTACTTTCCTTTCCTTGTACCTTAACTATTCTCTATATCATTACCTGAATAAAACTGCCATGATTCATCAATATAACTGTCTATAACTGCTTTATAGTTCTCTATCATTTACTTGGGATTCTTGATGAATTATACTCGTTCTTGTCCTGATTGGACCTGTTGAAATTTTACAGATGATTGCCCTGAGGATACTTGTCCTACTCATTATGGACCTGACGAGGGATTAGCTACCTTTGGCCCCGACACTAAGGAGTGATCGGGAGACTAGCTAGTAGACTGGTTTGGTTTTCATGTTCTAGAACTTGAATTGTAATAACTTGAGATATGAGTTTGTATTTGAGTTTGTTGAGATATTATTATTTGGTAGTTTATAATTGTTGTTGTTTAGGTCTTTAGTTATAAACTTCTATGTTATCTTATCGTGCTTAGACTGTGATTGAGATTTCAGTATATCTATACTTGTCCTCCGTTCGGAGTTAAAATTTGACAAGTACATTATATAATTGCGTGAGTTGTTGATTAGATAGTAACCTAGGACAGCATTCTACCGCCGACACTGCAGCATAGGCTGGGCGTTGTTACATACTCGTACCCTCACAGTGGATACGGGTCGTAACACATTTTTAGTGGTAGCCCATGCAGGTCGAGAGTCGCATTAGTACGATATCATGGTAGTACGGTGACTTAGTTGTACTGCTGCGAGCCTGCGATAGGATTGAGAGATAGGCTTTAACGGAGAGGTACTCAATCACAGTTAGGACTACTTGAGAAGATTCTTGGGGTGACCCTTGAGAATCTCATTATAAACTATCTCGAAATACGATTTTGACAGTATCTGTCTATCTTCCCTGATTTATCGTTGAATTTGATTCTTGGTATTCATTATTGACTTGATTTTTTTTACCAAGATAACATTATGGGCTAGGTTGCCTCAGTCATGGAATCTAGAGTCTTCTACAGCCATATCAGCTGGTTGGGCGATGAGATAGAGTCTAATTTTGGATGTATTTCTCGGGTGTGAGAATTTAAAGTTTTTGCAGCCAAGCTAGCGGCAATGCGAAAATTTTAAATACCATAATTCTAAAGGTATATACATTAGTTGTGGACTCTATGGATTATCGCAGCCATACTTACTGGTGTGACGAGGATTCTGGTAACGTGGTTCTGGATAGACGGGTATGATTATCGGATTGCATGATAGATACCATATAGATAGTGCCCTAGTATAATTGAGTGGAATATCAGGGTGGATATTACTTGAGTGTCAAGGATTAGATAGAGGGAGCTAGGACACCTGTAGCGCAGCACCGTATCCTGCAGCAACAGAGGGATACACCCCAGAGGGGCAGGACTTTTGTGCTGACAGTCGAGTAGACCGGCGCTACGGGTGACGGGTTAGCAGGTCTGTCTTCCTGTTCTTCTTTCCATCTTGTTGTGTGATTCCATTAGTACCTGCCAGGATATTGCTTGTGATTGCTAGATAGTGTAGACACCCTATTCGATACTGCAGAATCACGACCAGTAGGATTATATAGCATGTTATCTATCGACCTTGATTTGATTGGGTGTTGACCTAGGAGGGTGCGATCATCTTAATTTCGAGGACAAAATTTTTCTAAGGGGGGTAGACTTGTAACACCCAGTTTCTGGAATGAGGGTATTTCAGAAATTTTGTATTTATAATTATTATTTATTTGTATTTAATTCACATTATGATTTTGGTGATTTTTTAATCAATTTAAAACTGTTTTAAATCATGGCTTGTGATTTTGATGCCTTGCTAGTGTAACCTGAGAGACTGTCTGACCTAGAGCCTGACCATGTCATTAGGATAATTTATTTCTACTTTTGAGCATGAGAGTATTTTGGTCATTTGGCCTCCTTGAATTATTTTATGAATTATTACATTGGTGATTGTTAATTTGACTTTTGACTAACTGTGACTTAAGAGACTGTCCTAGATTTTGACCTTGACTTTGGTGACTTAGTTAACATTGTATGGACCCGAATCTAACTCATGTTGGTCATGGTTGACTTAAGTTGGCTAAGTTTCATGAAGAGAATAGGAGGATTTTTGCATTGGACCAAAGGCTAAGGACTTGAGCTAGTTAGCTAGTGCAACTTGGCCCATAGCCTATTAGTGAAACCCTAAACCTAATTCTTTCCTTTATGACCAGCCACTAGGTCATTCCCTTCCCTATAAATAATCTCCTAATTAGTTCTTGCCTCTTTTGTATTAAAAGAGCACATAGGAAAAAGAAAGGTTTGTCTATTCTTCCCCATTCCATAGATTCTCCATTTTAAATCCTTTTCCACTCTAGTTTCTTGCATTAGAGCCAAATACCCTTCTATTTCCTGTGTATGGAGAGTAATCCCAACCTTGGGACAATTTGGGAGCATTTGCTATCAAGGAGGAATTCCCTATTTGGAACTTTATCATGCTATTTGCACCTATAGGTAAAACTCCTCAAATTGCATTAATATTTCGTTTTCTTTGCATTTAGGGTTAGATTTAGGGGTCCCCTAGTTGTCCCTGAAGTTTGGGTCAATTTCGTGTCCGTTTGGTGTCCGTATCGGACACGTGTCATAAGTGTTGTGTAGGTGTTTGATTAAATGCCTCTAAGGATTTTATTTTCAATTTTTGTAAAACAAATTATATGAATTTGTAGATCTAAATGTGTATAGTAACTTTTGTGAAGACTGATGTGGTTTTCGTGTCGATTTCGTGTCGAAATTGGGTGCGGACAAGCTGCACGACACGCGTGTGTGCTGTCCTGCTACCCGTGTCCTGTTTCTTCCTGGACACAGCGTTTCGACACGCGAAACTTGGTGTGGAGATTGGGGCAGTGACTGACAAGTCACTCCCCAAGTTTTATGATACCTCATTTCGTGTCGGACATGAAAACGAGGCCGCACGGGTTTTGCACTGAACTGCCCGCGCACGAAAACCGCGTCTGATACGCGTTGTTTTCTCTGGACACGACTTGATTGGACACGATACAAACACTTCATCACGAAGCCCTACAATGGGCGAACCCATATGCATGAGCTTGACCCACCTCGAGCACTGTGTCGAGCCCACGAAGGCTCGACATGGCTACACGATAAGTAAAATTTTCTAATTTTCTGAAATTTTGAATATTAGTTTTGGACACTACGTGTCCCAATTTATGGACACGAGGGAATATCCCTGGACACGAGGGACATGTTCCTATGTCTATACCCCACTGGCACACGAATGTTATTGGGTTTTCGATTTGGTTTTAGTTTGAAAAGGGGGTTTTTCCTTATACTTGTTCACTGTTGATTTCTGCTGAGTTCATTTGTGATTTAACCTGTTTTGTGTGTTTTAAATCGATTGTTTGTACACCTATATGTGTCTGGAAGTTAACCTACATGCTAGGAGTTTATGAATAGCATGGGATTAGCTTTCAGTTTGCTTTTGGCTTTAGAAGTTGCAATGAACTGATTTAGACTGATATACATTTTTAGAAATTCAAATTCTGAGTTAGATTCAATGTTAAACTGATTAATTGAAGTTTAAATTGCCATATTTCATTCCCACATATGTAATAGATACTGCTAGGTTGGATTTTCAAGATAAACAGGGTTTTGCACTTGTGTTAATGGATTTCGAATACTGGGTAACTGTCAACTGATATGCAGTCTATTCTTCCATATGCTGAATTTTAAATTTCAATTTTACAACTAATTTTTGATTCTTAAATCCCATGTTTTATTCCTGAACATATGTTAGTTCACTGTTGGTTGTGATTGTGTTAGAAATAGTGGGATTCAATTGGTAGAATGGACTCGAAATTGGATTGGGATGGCATGGACTGTCATTGAACAAATCTGAGTTTTTCCCCATTGCCTTTTAGACTGAAATCTGAACCTGAACACACACATTAGACACTTATACACATCTAACACATCCTATTTCCTATACACACACAAGCCCTTTAATTGCCAATTTCCTATTTTGCACACACATACATTCATATGAGAAATCTGTAAACCTGGGACACACATTACACATGTAGATCCACTGTATTTTACTACTACACTGCACTGCCCAGCCAACACCCTTGCACTCTTCACTGCATACAACCTCATGCACTCTTCATTCGCACCCTGCCACTTAGTCATGTCTTGCATATATTGCTGCAATGCACTTGGGTCCTGAGGTGCATGTATGAGTCCAATTTGGTTCTGTCCTGATGACCCAGTAAAGATTTTGTTCAGTTCACATTGTTGTACCCTTGATGTTCAGTTCTCTTTGGCTTAGCAGTCCTGCACTGGTTCATCAACCATCTGCTCTATTAGGGGTTCACAGTATTGTGGTGTTAGTTCTTGGTGTAGAGGTTTGATCCCAGGTTCAGCCCCACATGTACATTCTCTGTTAGCTCTTTTGGTTCATTGAGCATCGTGTTCAGTCCTTTTGTTTTAAGTTCAGATACATTTGATGCCCTGCACTACATTTCCATATGGATGTTCAACCATAGCTTTATGGTTCAGACTCTCCATTTCCTGCATATTTTTAGGATCATTGCAATCACTTTTATCAAGGCATACATGTCTAACCATTGCCTGACCTGTCCATATGATGTTAACCACTGCATTTCTAGTGTCCTGCACCCTAGCATGTACTGCCTTAACATTAGGATTCGGATTTGGGTTTTGGGTTGGACTATATGTGTAACTGTCATCTGGTTTTCATTTCCTGAGTTCATCTCTAATGTTCCTGAGACTTAATTCCATTCTTCCTGAGATTGTGCACATTCACTGATTTCATGATTGCTTTATTTTCCTGAGTTTTGTACACAGGTTCCCCACACATGTTATCCATTACACTCTTCCCTACCCTAACTAACCACCATTGACACAACTACCCACTGTCACTTGACACATTATTCACAAATGCCTAAAAACTATCATACACACACACACACTTGGCTCACAT
>JANAVB010011398.1:4933226-5101273 GCA_029216955.1 Iris pallida | reverse complement strand
TTACTATATATATATATATATATTATATATATAATATATATATATTATATATATATATATATATATATATATATATATATATATATATACAGTAGTTTTTTATATATATTCCCATTAGGAACATCAAAGTCATCATCATAAAGGGGTGAAACTGGATTATTGAACTCAAACACACAATGAAAACCTCTTCGGTTTTCGACCCACACAAACAAAGAAAAATGGAGAAGTAATCTCCCCCAAACAAATTCGAGCAGCACAGATAAGATGAAAAGGAAGGAGAGAAGTCGGAAGACAGCTCACCTAGGTGGGCGGGTCTGGTACGGACGGTCGGCTTGCCGGTGGAGCGGTCAACGATCACTGCGGGCAAGGAAGGCGGCGCCTAAGTTCTTTTAGAGGCGGCGACCGGGATTGTTGGCCCATTGGTCATGGTCGAACATGATTTTAATAATTGATCAAACTTGTCTTGATATAAGGGCTACTTGGACATTGCTGTAAACCTTTACCACTATGTTAAAGACCTTTCTGATTTGTCGTATGAGTCTGTATTTCAATATTCAATATAATTTTTATATTTATTGAGTATAGAAATACCTTGTACACCGAGTTGTACTGACAATAGGCTAACCTAAAAATGTTTTTAAATATCCTATGTTTGAAATAGCTCATTTTATAAAAAAATTTCTAACTGTTTAAACTTTTCAAAAAGCCAAAACTCAAAATCCGATTTACAAATTCCCCAAAAACCATACTCTGGGTACCAACAAAGTTTGGCCCAGTTCGACTGAACTCACCCCGAGTTCGTTTGGTGCCGTTGGATTTTTTGAATTTGGTCATCCTGGTTACGGATGCAACGATATTTGCCTAGATTCTCTCAAAGATTCTGTCCAATTTTGTCTCAGTTCTTACTTTGAAAAACCTAAAATAGAGAAGAATTTTACTCATTTCAACACACCTCTCTTATCTCTAGCTTAACGTCTTCCAAAGTGTTCTAAAAGCTTTTATTTTCAAATCCCAAGCCAGTTATAATCCTCTAGTCAATTTGCCAGTACGGTGTCTGCCCCGATCCCGCAGAGTCCATTCATCCTCGCTTCGGACTCTTCGAGACCGATCGTCCCGCTAAGGCGTGATGCCATGCAAGCCTAAGTTGCGCTTGCATAAGGCCAAGACCTGAAGCAAGACAAGATAGACGAGATTGACAATACGCAGCAGAGCATATTGCAGATAATTGAAGCATCAGCGACATATTTCAGAATACATGCATTGAACACAATGGTAACAAGAAACTTCTCTTTATTGATTTTATTGAACAGATTACAAGCTTTCGATTCACTCTGATACAATGTTACATTCTGTCAGAACTTTACAAATTACAATGATCCCGTTCCAATATATTATATCCCTTTATATACGAAACCAACTCTTGTAACATATGTCATCTCTTGACATCTTTTCTGATTTCTGGCTCCTGAGGATGAGGCTCGAGCTATCACTTTGGACTATCCTTCTCGATGCATATTGTACCTGCATGCAGACTGATGGTAGGTCAGTATATCAGCATACTGGAGATTGTGAACAAAGAGCTATATTTGTTTGAAATGATCACTGTTCATTTAGTGAGAAAACGTTTTTTGTGATGTGATCTTGCTACTTTTACCTATATTCATATCATGCATACAGAGTCAGTTTACATTCTTTGAAAACATCTTTGAAAAGCCACAATTCATTTTATTTCATTTCATTCAAGGTTACAAGGGACTATTCAATTCAAGTACGATGACTATTCATTTCATGTACAGTGCGCAGAGTGTTTCATGAGCATAATCTTTTCTTTGTTCAAGTAATCTCTTAAAGATAATTATAAACATGATATCATATCTTTTCTTTAGTGGGATCATAGCACTTCCTTGTAACCGATTATTCTTTGCAAGCAATTCATATAGCAAGAATACATATGTATCACTTTTAAGTGATTCTTACCATAGCCGATGGTCCATCCCTGCACAAGACAAGGATTAGCATAAACATGATAAAACCAACATTTTTCCCTGTTCGTCTCTGCATCGTTAGCTCTTAGTAAAACATTCTTGACACATGCAGACTCGATTGGCAGCTGTGACTCTTCGGTTCAGCTCTGCGCCAACCAACACCTATCTACATGGTGGTCCATGGGACCGTTCACCATGATTAGCCGCTGAGACTCATGGTTCAGCTCGTCTCTAAGGACATAACATTACCGAGGTGTAGCATTTACCCCGGGGTGCTATTACAATCTCTCCTAGGCCGATCTATCCCGGGTGCCCCCAGTATCGTCAAGAGACTATTACCTTGTTAACAAGTTGTCCGAGACCAATGCATGACTTGTTCTTTTTTTTTATCAGATAAAACATAACAGTGCAACAGGTAGCGACTAGTTCATAACTAGCCTTATTCGTTCGGTCATTCATTCACATTCAATTCTCATTCGGTCATTCGATAACATTCAATAGCATTTCACTTCCTTGGAACATAACAACAGTTCTATACAGATATAGCATATCATTTTACCTTTGAAAGCATACTAGTTCGGGGCATATAAGCAATCTCTTTTCTTTTCTTGTTAGCATGGCAACAGTTCAATGATTAAAGGCAACATCTCTACTTTAGCATACAGATTACCTCTTTTCTTGTTCTTAGCATAGCAACATGTGAAATCTCTTATAGGCATATATACTGATTATCGTCTTGTTATTAGCATGACAAGGTTCTCTTGATCAAGGCAACATTCATTTCTTAGCAAGACAACATGTGAATTCTCTTAAAGCATACTCAATGATTTACCATCTTGTTATTAGCATTAGCATTCAATCAAAAATACAGATTCTTATTAGGCGTAAGCGAATCAGCAAATGAGACTTCGTCCACTCACCCAGATCAATCGCCTTTTGTTTTAGAGCCAGCAATCTGATCTTTCTGTTTATCTAGTGCCTTCGTGAAGCGGGGTACTACATATGGTACGGTCTAGAAGTTTTAGAGGAATTGTAATCAGAGGATTGAGTGAAGAAAAATACTTCACAATTGAAGTTGGTCGAGTACTTCATACCAAAGCTCACGTTGTAGAAGTTACAAGGACTTCGTATGAAAACTTGCGATATTTTTCAATAGTGTATTTAACTGGAAGCTAGAGTTCTTCTGACTGGAATAGTCCTCACAAGAGGAAAACTAGTATACATCGTCGTGTTTGCGTTTGCTTTCTGATCTCTGCTTTTCATTTACTTGTGATATATTAAATATGATCTTGTTGCTATCATTTTTAATTAGCTAAATTTTGCCGTCTACTCTATTCACCCCCTCTAAAGTATTGCGCTTTACAATTCGTTCCTACATGCCTGTCGTTGCCTCGCGACGAAGGGGCGCCGGGTGCAGCGGTCAGTGTCAGATCTAGAGCGACGCCTAGCACTAGATGGGGTCGCATCGACCGGGCGGATGACGCAGGGGGGTCGCCAGGTGATTCTCCCTCTCAATGTTATCTGTGGTGGCGGTACGGCTGTGTCGAGTCTACGATGGTGGTCAGGGTGTTGAGTAAGGAGAGGGTGGTGGTGTTGAGCGGTGTAATGGCACTGGTATGTGTCATTTGGGCGGCTCACCGTCGGTGGCGGTGGTGGTGGTGGATATGAGGGGGACGATGATGGTGTGCTTGAGGTTGGACTTGTGGTGTGTGATGATGTTCGGTTTATGGGGTGGCGATGGTGTTTGGTTGTAGCGGCTGTGATTGGACCAGGGTGGTCGGAGGTGTCAACTTAGGTGGTGGCGGTGATGGTTGTGCTTTTCTGGTCGGTGAAGGTGGTGGTGCCGTATTGGTGGTGGATGTGACGGTGGCGTGGTGGTATTGGCAGCCACCGGTCGAGGTGGCTCGGTCGTTGGATTGGGGCCGGTGGTAGAATGGTTATCGTGGTCCGGCCATTGGCTGTGGTCGGGCTGCAGGGGAATGGTCGGGCTGATGGAGATAATATGGTCGGGACAGCGAGTAGTGTGGCAGTTGTGGACAAAATTTAGGTAAATTTGGGTTAGGTTTTCTATGTAGCCTTGGTGAGTGTGTCTATTTATATGATAAAGTGTGGAAACCCTAAAATATAAATGTAATAGTAATTAGGAATTTAGTGGAAAAATCAACCACTAACAATTTACTAGTCATTCATTTAGATTAGTTACTTAATTAATACTAATTTATCATTAGCTAATAGATTTTAGCAACTAGTTAATCAGCTGATAAATATATTTTCTATTTACATTCATAACCTGACAATTATTTTCTTTATGCAAATTAAATATTTATGAATTATATAAATCTATATAAATGAGCAAAAAATCAATTTGATAAAATCTCGTATATATATTAGTTTTACAAATCAATGACTCAAACAAAATATCGATAGCTAATTACAGTTTAGCTAAAATTTCTAATTACTTAAATAATAATATTTATTCACTAATTATATATATATATATATATATATATATATATATATATATATATATATATATATATATATTTGTTAATATATATATATATATATATATATATATATATATATATATATATATATATATATATATATATATATATATACAAATTATCGGTCCTGCGGCCGATGAGTGGAGATGGACGTTCGAGGCTTCCAGTGCATTTTCTGTGAGGTCGGCTAGATCCTCTCTCCTTGGGATGGGCCAGCCTACTCATATCACTGCTCAATATTGGCATACCTACATCCCCAAGAAGTGGTCATTCCTCATGTGGAGAGCCATTACCAAGAAATTGCCAACTGATGATATCCTTAACACAATAGGGATCAGCTAAGCATCAGCCTGCAATTGCTGTTCTGATCACCAGATGGAGACTATTGACCACATCTTTTGTCAGGGAATCCTGCCTAGTGGCATCTGGAGGACCCTCAACCAGCGATTCAGCATTGATCCGAGTGGCAGACGCTTCCACGATCTAGCGGAAGATTGGGGCAGCGCCTCCCACGGGCACCAGATCGTCGCAGCGGCCGCCACGTGGGTGATTTGGAAGAATCGCAACAAAGCGAGATACGAAGGTCACATTTTCCCTGCAGATCAGCTCATTCGGGAAGTCTACCGACAATGCCGTAAATTGAGTACCCTGTGCCCCCACTGCCCGAGCATATTCTGGTCTCCGCTCCTTCGCTCCCTCTGACAGTATGTGTCGTTCCTCCTCCTTTCTTTCTTTCATGGGTATACTTGTATAGGCATCCTCATTTTTTGCCTTGTATACGTTTCAGGCTTCGGCATTTTGAGCCATGATTAATAAATGGATGGGGTTTCGTCAAAAAATAAAAATAAATAAATATATATATATTAACAACCATTAAATTAGTAAATAAATATATTTTTTAATTTCATAATTCGATAAACATTTTCTTTATATAAAATAATATTTATAACTTATTGATTTAGGGAAATAGACAAGAAAATTCGAATAAGGTAAAATCATGTAATATAGTTTTTTTTACAAAACCAATGACCAACAAGCACGGATAGCAATTACGGTCGAAATATTTCTCAATATTAGAATTACACGATTTTCAAAGATACAGAAAATTCAGAGTTTTAAAAATACAAAATTTTAAAAATCCAATAAACTGATTAACGGAGGTTACAAATCTACCGTCCTTAAAGAAATTTCGTCCTCGAATGTTAAGGTTGGCAAAGGGTTCAAACACGATAGAGGGTTTAGTCTATAACTTTGGCTTGATCAAGGATTGACGACTCTAGCACAATTAAGATAATCAATTTAAAATTATTTATACACGACAAGCAATTTTGGCACGATAGAATCGTAATATGAACAAAACTATATATGCATGATTTAGAAATAAGTTAAGTCATTGAGGCATGATCTCAATCACGGATAGGAGAATCGAAGATGAAATCGAAATTCGAGCATGAAATGATCAGTAGTTTAGGTTTGATGAAAATCAGGCTCACAGTCACACAGGCACGATCAATGTCAAAACTTAGTTATGACCATTATAAAATTTTACGCACAAACAATATTTGAAGTCGAGCTCTTATAGGAACGATTGAAAATATAATAGGTATAATATTAATTCATGAAATACGATCTGAGCTCAGACGTGATTCAAACTTGAATGATCTAAATTCTCTTCGTACGATCTAGGATAAGATTACGAAAACCAAAACTTAGGCATGTCTAGGAGTGGAACCTAAGCATGAGTATCTACATAATCAAATTTTGGTAGGAATAGAAGATTGTTCAAACAAAATCAAGGTTTAAATTCTGGCATGACTAATCAATCATATAGTCGTGACCGAGGATCAACGTTTTAAACACAATTTAGGATAATTTCAAGTTACCTAAGCGCAAAGTTGCGACTAGAAAAATCAAAATCGTTTAGTTATGATAAAGTTAGAATCAGGTCTAAGTATAGAATGATCAATATGATCTAGGCCCGATAAAATCAGATTCAAGGTTATAGAAGCACGTTCAATTACGAAAATGATGCGATTGGGCATTATTAGGATTAATTTAAAAAAATTAGCATGATCCGTGACCAAGGATCAAACCATCTGGCCATGGGTAAAATCATGGTTCAGATGTTTTCAATTTTTTTGGAATGATTAAAACCACTTAGGCACGATTTAGAATAGAGTGACGAAAAACAAAAATTTAACCTAATCATGATTAGAAATGAAGTCTGCGCACGGGTTTCTAGAGGATCAAAATTTAGGTATGATAGAAAATTTATTCCGACATAGTCATGTCAAGGACCAAAATTTTTAGGTACGATTCAGAGGCAAAAATTAATATGTATAGTCATAATCGTTAAAATCACGACCATAGGATTCAAAATTGTCTAGTCATGCCAGGTCATTTAGGTACGACTAATCACGAGAATTCCAGATATAATTAGGAATCAAATCATGGTCAGAAAAGAGTTTAGGCACGAGTGTCAAAATCCAAACATGATCATAATCAAAATTTGACACGATCATAGATAAGGTCCGTCTAACCTTGGTCAACAGTATTTAGATATGATAAGGAATGTAATCGAAGTCTAGGCACGAACAATAAAGGATTTAAATCCATCACGATCGAATTTATGTCACTTGAATATAGTCAAGAATCGAGAAGGTCGTCGCAATATAGGAAGATGACCAAAACTGGTTGGTCAGGATCAAGAGGGATCAAACTTCGGTAATATTGAATTTAAGGAATAATTCAAGGATAAGAAAGTCAATTAATCACTTTACTCTGCTTGACTGCTACCAAGTATACCCAAACGACATTTTTTCCAATATGCTTTTACCTTACAAGCCCAAGCGTACCACTACAAAATCATGATCTTCAATCATGAAAATCAAACCTTCATGTGACTACTACCAAAGTTATACTCTTCAGTCATGAAGATTGAACCTTGCTATAATACCTTAGGCTTCACCTTTATTCCAAGGTCACTAACCCACAAAGTATATTCTTGTTAGAACTCCTCAAAATTCCTACTCTCCTTGATTTTGCAGTTCATTATCCACTTGGTCATTCTGAGGTCCAAATTCCTTCGTCTTGTCTTTAACCTGGATCCAAAATTCCTGAATCAATGATTATAAATCCTTAATCATTATTCCGATTGATGCTCTTGTATTGGTCAAGACTAATGTCACTACTACCATATAAAATTTATCCTTCATTATAAGAATCAACCTTCACAGAATCTTACACCTTCAAGCATTATCCTTATTAAATTCAAAATTCTCATAAAATCTCTAAGAGTTTCCTTTAACTCAAAAATTTTGTGTTCTCTCGATTCCTAATCATTCTTACCAATCTTTGTTCAATTTCGTATCATCACCGCATGCGGTTAAAATCTCTTCTCCATCATTTAGATTCATAAGTTTAGTATTATAGCCTTAAAATGAATATGAAATATCTCAAGAATCAGTAACCTAAAAATGTCCCGATTCTCAAAACCAAGTCGACCTCGAATATTCTTATTAATTCTAAGATACATCTACGAAATATTACCGTTCAAATCATTTGTATATATTCTACTGCCCTTTTTACTCGAAATCCTCCTACGTTCCTTCCAAAATAATTCATACTCAAAATATTCCTCTAAGTGTAATTGTTTCCAAATTGACAATATCGGCCTCTTGATTTCGTTTCCAACATCAGTCATATCCTTATCCATAATTTTATCTAAATGTCTAATATTTTATATTCCCACCATGATTACCACATGATAGCAAATCCCGTCCCTTTCAAGCTAGATGACTACGATACTTCATCTGCCTTTCCAAAGTAAAGAGATACAAAAATTTGAAAATATTTCAAGGTGCATCTGACAAAATTAGATACGAGATAATGGATTGATATAATTAGGAAAGAGTTAATTAAGACGAAAAAATAACGGTAAAATAAGAAAATAATGGCAAGATGAAGAAATAATCATAAAATTTGTTCTTGCCCATCTAGTCATAGCAGAGTGAACCAAGTTAAGATATGATCTGATAACCATGCATGTCTATCCGAAATCATATTACCAAAATATTCGCCACGTCAGTAAACATAGCTGCGTTAAACGATAGAGTCCATAACTAGGGTATATATCCTATAATCATGTTATCTAAAATTCTTACCACGTCAACCGGTATGGCTGCAAGAAAATCTAAATTCCATAACTAAGATAAGTATATCCAAAATTAGGCTCTATGTCCTTGTCATGCTAGCTAGTATGGCTGCGATAAATTCTAAACTCCATAAATAAAGCAGACATTTACCTTTCCTACTGTTCTCATCGAATATGTTATCATAATGTACCTTAAATCAATCCATAAAATTTATCCAAATACAAAATCAAAGTCAACGACAAATATCAAGATTTAATCAACGAACAAGAAAGAGTAGACGAAAACAAATGGAACATATTTTGAGATAGAGTTTAGAGTGAGATTATCAGGGTTTGTTCCAAAGGTACTATCTGGGTCAAAGTTCAAAATTTCTTGAATATAACCTAAAACAAATCTCAACCCTTATATTTATAAGATTGGCTAATCATTCTTTCCTCAACCTAAATGGTATATAAGTACACTTTTACCTTCTAGATCTCTCTGGGGTCCATAAACTCATCCTAATATAAGAATAGGGATTGATAACAGGCAGATATTCAAAATCAGGACGAGCAAAAGTAAGTGGGAGTACTCTCAAAGAGTTTTTGAAGTAAGATTCTCAGGGGTTGTTCCTGGAATCTATTAAGAGTTTCCTAACATGTGATTGACTACTAAAATCCTAAAATATTCCATGACTCAAATCCTAATCCTAAGACAGGCTCGCAGTAGTACAGATAAGCTCAAGTACTACTACGACTTCGTATTAATAACGAAGACGGACATGTATGGGCCACCATAAAAATGTGTTACGACCCGTACTCGAATATTCGGGCATGAGTACATGGGCCATGCCCACCTACGCCATAGTATCGACGATAGAACGCTGTCAAGTACCCAGTAAATATCTATAACATCTAGATGAACCATAAGAATAATGTAATCAAATCACATCACAAACAGCTAAGGAAGGTATAAATATGAAAGATCTCAATAACACTGAATCAAACAAAGTCTACAAATGAATATACAAGAACAGAAAGTATCGGAGACAAATCCAATAATAAAGTATAAAACAAAATACAATGGCCTAGAACTCCAAGGAGACAACTCACGGTGAAAAGAACATCGAGATCCATCTCAGCTAATGTCATCCTCTAGTCCAATAATGTAGGGCATAACAGTTCCTAAAAATGTGGTTATCTAGTCAGGATTGGAGCGAAGCACATTACTCTAAAAGCAGTTCTATGGCATGGTAGGAAATATAGAGCTAGTAATAGAATAAGATACATGACTTGTTATAAAGGAAATACATAAATATAGATAAATAGCATCATGAAGATATAAGAAAACTGACTGCCTTATTGAGAGAATGATGACTTTGGCACGATCAAGACAATCAATTTCAAAAATCACTTTGGCATGACTAATGATTTTGGTGTAATAAACTTGAAGTATGGATAATATCATATAGGCACAATTTAGAAAGAAACTCAAGTTATTTAAGCGCAAAGTCGCAACTAGGAAAATCAAAATCGTTCAGTTACGATTAAGTTAGATTTAGATCTAAGTATAAAATGATTAATATGATCTAGGCTCGATAAGATTAGACTCGAGGTTATATAGACACGATCAGATACGAAAATGACACATTTGACTCATTAGGAATAATCAATTGTTTGGCACGATCATTTTTTGAGGATCAAAACCACTTGATCACGAGTAAAATCAAGGCTCGGTCGTGCTTAGGGATATTGGAATGACTAAAATCACTTGGACATAATTTAGGATAGTGTGACGGAAAATTTAAACCAAGTCATGATTAGAAATAAAATCTAGAGACTCAAAATTTATGCAGGACATAAAAAATTATTCAGCCACGATCAAATTAAATTCTGACACGACTAAGTTCATAATGAAATCAGATTATCGTGACCAAAAATTGTAGGCATGATTTATGAGTTAAGGTTAGCACGTACAATCACAATTATTAGAATCATGATCGTTGGAATCAAAGTCGTCTAGTTATGCCAGGTCATCTAGGCATGACCAGACATCAGAATAGTGGTTAATTCAAATTATGATTAGGACGGAGCTTAGTCATTATTAAGAATTAAATCGAGGGTTTAGGCCCGAGTGATAATGGCATTTAATCCGAATGTGACACATACTCGTGTCCGAATATTCGGGTGCGGGTCGTAACACATTTTTATGGTGGCCCATGCAGGTCACTCTTCGCAACTAATACGAAGTTGTGGTAGTATTAGACTTAGTCTTACTACTGTGAGCCTACCCTAGGATAAGGATTTGAGTCATAGAATATTCTTTGAGTTTTAGTACTCAATCATATATTAGGACTCCTTGAGAGATTCTTTGGACGACCCCCTGAGAATCTCACTCTAAACCCTATCTTGAAATCTGTTTTCGCTTGTTCCGTCTACTATTCCTTGTTTGTTGATTGAATCTTAGTGTTTGTTGTTAACTTTGATTTGGTATCGAGATGAATTTTATGGACTAAATTAAATTATATTCTGATGACATATTGATGAGGATAGTGTGAAAGATAAATGTCTTCTTTAGTTATGGAGTTTAGAATTTATCGCAGCCATACTAGCTGGCATGATAAAAACATAAAGCCTGATTTGAGCGATACTAATCTTAGTTATAAATTTTAGAGTTTCTTGCAGCCATAACTATTGGCGCGGTAAGAATTCTAGATAACTTGATTATAGGTATATACCTTAGTTATGGACTCTATTGTTTATTGCAGCTATGCTTACTGGTGTGGCAAAAATTCTGGGTATCATGATTTCAGGTAGACGCGTATGGTTATCAGATCATATCTTAAATTAGTTCACTCCATTATGACCAGATGAGCAAGAACAAATTCCTATCATCATTTCTTCATCTTATCATCATTCCATCGTCTTAATTAACTATGTCCTATTTACATCGATCAACTATCTCATATCTAATTCTGTTAGGTACACTTTGAAATCTTTTTGAATCCTCGCATCTCTTTACTTGGGAAAGGATATGACTGGAAATGGAAAAAAAATTCAAGAGACCGGTAGTAACAAATTGGAAATGATTACCCTTAGAGAAATTATTTGAGTATGGATCATTTTAGAAAGAACGCATGAGGATTTTTTTGTAAGAAGAATAGTAGAATCTACACTAATAGTAAAAACTGCAATATTTTGTCGTGGTACTTTTAGAACTGATGAGAATACTCGAGGGCGGTTTAATTTTTGAGAATTTAGATATTTTGTTGTTGTTACTGATTCTTGGATATTACATCATAGAACTAAGACTAGATATTGGAATTAGGAATCCAAATACATGGATGGAAGCTTATGACTACATGCGGTGGTGACATAAAGTTGAACAAAGATTGGTAAGAGAATGATTAGGAACCAGAAGAACACAAAATTTTGAGTTATAGGAAAATGTACAAACTTTTGTGGAAATTCCTAAGTTTAAGAAGGATAATATTTGAAGGTATAAAAGTTGAAGAAAATATGAAGGTTGATATTTAATATAATGGAGAAATTATTTTTATAATGATAAGGTGGCATTAAATTTGAGTATTACGAGGGTGTGGTTTGAACAAGTTCAAGGATTTTTATAAACCTTGAATCAGGAACTTCGGATCCAGGTTAAAGACAAAGTAGAGGAATTTGGATTAAGTTGATAATGGTTTTTTATAATAAAAAAGAATACTTTTTTTTTGAGAAGTTCTAATAGGAGTACGCCCCGTGGGTAGTGCCTTTGGAATAAAGGTTAAGCCTATAATATTTGTAGAAGGTTCAATCTTCATAACTAAAGATTTGATTTTTGGTAGTAATCGTATAAGGGTTGATTTTCATGATTAAAAATCATGATTTTGTAGTGGTATATCTGGACTTGTAAGATAAGGATATAATTGGCAAATGATGATCGGATAAACTTGGTAGTAATCGAAGTAGAGAGAGATGATTACCTTGACTTCCTTCTGTAAATTCTATCTCTTGATTTTTCTTACCCTAGTAAAAGGAATTTGATTTCCCTTTCCTTGAATCGTTCTCTAAATTTCAGGATCGCTAAATTTGATCCCTTTGATCATAACCCGTCAATTTTTGTCATCTTCTTTATCGCATCGACATTCTTGATTATTGACTATACTCAATTAATTTAAATCCGATCGTGCATGACTTGGATTTCAATCCTTATTGCTCGTGCCTAGGCTTCGATTATATTCTTTATCATATCTAAATACTGTTTTGATCAAGGTTAGACTGACCTTATCCTTGATCGTGTCAAAATTTTGATTATGATCACATTCGGATTTAAATGCCATTATCATTCAGGCCTAAACCCTCGATTTAATTCTTAATAATGACTAAGCTCCGTCCTAATCATAATTCGAATTAACCACTATTCTGATGTCTGGTCGTGCCTAGATGACCTGGCATGACTAGGCGACTTTGATTCCAACGGTCATGATTCTAATAATCGTGATTGTACGTGCTAACCTTAACTCATAAATCGTGCCTATAATTTTTGGTCACGACAATCTGATTTGATTATGAACTTAGTCGTGTCAGAACTTAATTTGATCGTGTCTGAATTATTTTTCCTGTCTTGTCTAAATTTTGATTCTCTAGCCACTCGTGCTCAGATTTTATTCCTAATCATGACTAGTTTAAATTTTTCGTCGCTCTATCCTAAATCGTGCCTAAGTGATTTAGTTATTCCAACATCCCTATGTATGACCGAGCCTTGATTTTATTCGTGATCAAGTGGTTTTGATCCTCAGAAATTGATCGTACTAAACAATTAATTATTCTTAATGATGTCAAATGTGTCGTTTCCGTATCTGATCGTGCCTATATAACCTTGAGTCTAATCTTACCGAGCCTAGATCATATTGATCATTCTATACTCAGATCTGAATCTAACTTGATTATAACTGAAGGAGTTTGATCACTCTATACATATCAGAATTCTGCCTTTGGAAAAACTATAAATAGAGAAAGATTTCGATCATTTTATTTCACTCATACACCAATTCACTTTTATATCTCTTCTCTATAAGCCTACTACTTCTTCCAAAGTATTCTAAGCTATTCATTTTCAAATCCCAAGCCAGTTACAATCCTCTAGTCGATTTGCCAGTAAGGTACGGTCTAGAAGTTTCAGAGTGATTGTAATCAGAGGCTTGATTGAAGAAAGACTCTTCACAATTGAAGTTGGTCGAGTACTTCGGATCAAAGCTCGCGTTGTAGAAGTTGCAAGAACTTCGAATAAAAACTTGTGGTGATTTTCCATAGTGGATTCAAGTGGAAGCTAGAGTTCTTCCGACTGGACTAGTCCTCACAATAGGGAAACCAGTATACATCCTTGTGTTTGCGTTTGCTCTCTACTCTCTACTTTTTATTTACATATCTGTGATATATTATCTGTGATCTTGTTACTAACATTTTTTAATAGTTAATTTTTACTGCCTACTCTATTCACCCCCTCTAGAGTATTGCGCTTTATGACTAATTCCTACAATCGGTCCTACAAAGATAACTTAGGGACTATTCCGGAACCCAAGTTACAACCCGTAAACCAAACAAGGACTTGGGGTTGTAACCCTTCTCCTGAACAGAACTTAGTCTCTAATCATTTACGGCAAAAGTAAAGCATATACAAAAGCTAGACTAAATACAAAAAGACAATACTGGACTCTATCCATCAATCACGGCCAAGCAATGAGTACGGCTTGATGCCTTAGCTAACTAAGGTTATCACAATCCTAATTACTAACATATGCAAGTTTGAGAAATCCAATCCAGTTACCTGCCCTACAGACTACCTGACTTATCCAGGACAAAAGAAAAAGAAACTAATGGTGGATACATCGCCCGGGCGACAAATGTATCCTAAGATCTAATAGTGGGTACGTCGCCCGGAAGACAAATGTACCCTAAGACATATAATAGTGTGTATATTACCCAGGGGACAATTGTACCCTAAGTGTAGATGCATAGAGGATACAACACCCAGGAGACAAATGTATCCTATAGACATATAAAAGGTACAACACTCGACGATGCACTGGAAGTATGCTCATCATGACAGATAGCTCCAAATCTATCATGTAAGGGCCAGAACAAAGGGCTTGTAGACAGCCAGAAAATTCTTCCCTCCTAATGCATCTAGGTAATCAAGCTAGTTGTTTAGTCCTTAATATTTTCTTACTGAATTCTGGGTGTGGCATTCCGCAAAATTTATCCTAGACATGATATGCAAGACTGGACAATAAAAGAGAGTGCACTATAACAAGCCACAACAAGAAAATATAATAAACTAGAAGCTGGGAGTGCACTACGACGAGCCACTATAAAGAAATCGGGAGTGTGCCATGACAGGCCATTATCATGTAAGGAAGAAAAAGACATATAACATGAGTACGCCACGACGGACCACTATCTAGTAAGCGAAGAAGGCATGACGATAATTATCATAGCATATAAAAAAGAATCGATAGGAAAGACATATCATGGCATGTGAGAAAGAATAAATAAAAAGTAAGTACATGACATAGAATAATAATTAAACATGTACTAGTGTCAAGTGTATATAGGGTGTACAATCATTCTCTAACTATACATGTTCATCTAATCATGTTAAGAATTCATTACAATCAAAGAAAATCACAAAAACGGGCAAAAACAGACAGAACAGTAAAAAAAAGCCAAAATATGTATACCGGTGGTATACTGCGGTATACCGACGGTATCCGGCCAAAGACAGCGAATTTCTAGGTAGAGAATCGATATTCATCGGTATTTCGTTGGAATTCTGTTTTTCCATACAGCAACAACTTTCAGAATTTTGTCAGAACTTGTTTCGGCCATAAAAACTTCAGGAATCTGTCGTCCCTACACGGTGCGGGCTTCTGTGGTGTCGACATATGGCGGGTGTTTAGATTCCCCGCGGGATCTCTGGTGGTTATCAAAATAACCAAACACTACAAGAAAATTAGTTTTTCCCAACGTTTTATAAACGTCGAAAAAAGGTCTAAAAACGTCGGCATATGTTTTACCAACGTTTGTTCAACGTTTATCACAAACGTCGTCGTTGTCGTAGTCGGGAATTTACAACGTTCACAACAAACGTCGGTAAAAACAAAGCCAACGTTTGCAACAACGTTTAAAAATGTCAAGAATTTGTGTCCATGGTTGACAATTTTTAACGTTTTAACAAAAACGTCGGGAAACTTAAATGTTTTTCCCAACTTTTTTCTAAAAGGTTGGGATTTGTGTTGATGGGTGAAAATTTTCCAATTATTTCACAAAAACGTTTGGAACTTAACTGCATTTCAAATATTTACTCAAAATATTGGAATTTGTCGCAACATTTGACTGGAAATGACAAATTTAATTAAAGTTTTTCCAACCATTTTCTAGATATTTACACATGTCCACCAACACATGCCAACTTTTGTTAACAAGCATATGTGAAACTAACTTTTTAATCAAAAAAAATACAATATATGCCACAATCCCATATTATATAGATGCACCAATACCATTTAGAATAAAAAAATTACACATATGTAGTCATCACGAATATAAGCAAAACAACCAAACCAAAATATAAATATAACATCATTTAAACCAAAATATTGTCTAATTCCAAATTTATATCCTTAATTGGAGGCTAGCTTTAATCTCTTTTATTGTATCAAAATATTGGATGACGAAGACCAAGTTTATCACATCCTTTGAATGGTCATCGGAACATTAACTGAGAAGTCTAGCACACTGTCTCTCAAGCCATCAACAATAGTCCGATGCTAAGGAACAATTCCGAAACCTGAGAGATATTTCACTACAAAAAAGAAACCTTGTTATTTCGTCTAAAAGAGTTATACAACTATTTTCTTAACAAATATTTTCTTAAAAACAATATCTAGATTCAAGAAGATCTTATGACCAAAAGATTATACAACTTGGTCACATCTGAGACAGTTGAAGCATAGCAGTTAGTTAATTCAAATGATACTATTGAATTTGATAAGATAAACAACTTTCCCTCTAAATAAAAGACTACCCCAAGATACTTTTTTTAATCCACCCCAATACACATTTGGAACTAAAGATGAACAATAATTTATTTGAAGCTCACCAAAACAAAATGAGGCTTCTTTAGCACATCCTTTCATCAATATATCCCATACTTTCTATGTGTTTTTTCTAAAGTACAATGGAAGTAATAGAAAATCTTTCTGTTAGGTGTGCTAAAGAAGCTTTTATTAGCTCTCCCATTTAAAACAAGAAAATAAGTTAAGCACAAAATTTTATTTTAGGAACAGTTGTAAAAGCAGATGAAATAATTCATAAGTAGGTCTCCTAATATAATGTTATTTCAAAAATAAAAAAAATATCTATAAAAAAAACTAGTATGAACCTAACAAAATTCAGCAAATTGATTAGGAGAAAAAGTGGTCAGAAAAAATATGCTTCAAACCCCAAGTTTTAACATGGAAAATGATAAATGATTAGAAGTATGGGGTAACATAATGACAAGGAATTGACAAATTAGTGGACATAGTAGCCAGCCGAAGTAACTCGAAAGTTGTAACATATACTATATAAATTAAAATTTAATATTTTCCATCAGACAAGAGGGGTACACTATTAGAATTCACTTAAAAACATATAGACTAAGATCTCATCCAGAACATGTTCATAATTCAGACCTTTAAAGTTAAGGTTTAGTTTTCGAAGAAATAATATTTACCTTTAAGAAAGCTACATAGCTGATGGTCTCCGACAAGTTTGGTGCCCCATGCAGACGACCATGCCATTTCCACTGTAGTCGCTTCGAAGGAGGTGACACATGGCGTGTGCCGATTTGCTTGTTCGGATGTAGTCGAGCAAATCTTGGGATTTTATATCAGATTTAGATTTTGTGTAATCTTCGTCTGAGATTTAAATCAATCTGATAAGATATTCATATTTATCAACTTGATCAATCCCAATCCTATCTTTGAGAGAGACGGTTTAAGCAAACCGAATGGGTGGGACTATGTCATCTGTGCTTTAGGCAAGACTGGCTGTGCTTCTTGGGCAACGAGTAGACTGTGCTTCTAGAGACGACGGAGCCTTTGTGCTTTAAGGTGACAAGTGGACTATGTTTCGAAGGTAACGGGGCCTCTGTGCTTTTAGGGGCAACGAGTAGGCTGTGTTTCGGGTAAAGTCACTATGCTTTAGGGCGACGAATAGGCTGCACCTTCAGATAGACCATTTTACTGTGCTTTACACTAGCAGTCGGGCTTATGCTGGAGGCAAACGGTGTCTCCCAAGTCTTTGCTGAGAAAAAAGGGGCCGTTGAACGGGCCGGGTACTTGGATCGAAGCAGCTATCTGTGCTTCTGAGTGGGTGATGTACTGTCTGCACCTTGGAGGCAAAGAGACATAGTGGGGTTCCTGCGCCTCCGGTTGGAGACAGCTTTGCTTTTAAGTTTTTTTCAGGAGAAGTAAGTGACTACCCTTGAATGCAGACTCCTTCTTAATTACTACCGTTAATTGGAGGATTCCAAGGAGCATTTGAACAGTTTGGAGACTCACTTGAATGGGCCTATTAACTGAGACCCATTGTGTCGAGTCCTAGGCTCATCCCATTATTGAGGGAATTTTGACCGTTGTCCAAGTGGCCTATAGTTTGGACCACTCCTGGTCCTATAAAAGGGGAAGTGTTCCTCTGAAGAGTCAATATCCTCTTCCTGGCACCCTTCACCACCATGTTTGATCCAGATTTAGCTTCAGACGGCCGCTAGCCTTGCATAAGTTGGCTGTTGGTTGGGGCTTCTCTCGTTCGAAGGGGCCATGTTCTTGTAGAAGAACTCTCTGTAGAAGGAGCCGTCATCGCTCTTGAGAAGTATCCAAATATCCTCCCTAAGAAGTTTGACTCTGGGCGACGTCTTAGAGGTCTTGGAGGTCCAAGCTACCGGGTTAGGATTGGTTGCTCATCCGATGAGCAAACGGCCGTGCTCTGCCCCTTCAGGGAGCTCGGACCAATAGCTGCTTCAGGAAGTTGTTTGCTTTGGCTGAGCTATTTACGTGCATTTGAAGGGTTGTGCGTACAAGAAAGTCAGAATGCGCCTTGGATCAATCTTCTAGTATGCGTACCAAGAAGAAAGATGTCTGCACATTGATGAAGACTAAGTCTATTATAGACTCCTCTAAGGTCTGCTGAACCTGTGATCGATCCTTTGTAGAAGAAGTAGGATTAGTCCTTTACGTATAGCCTTGATGAATCTGACCTAGATCTTTGTAGGTATAATAATAATAGAACTTTTTTTCGTATCTTCTGTTGTCTTTTTAATACTCGGTCTACACCTATGTATCATCTGCGCTGTGGTGGAGGAATATTATCAACTGAGATTTTTCATGCTTCTACAAGACCCCCTTCAAAGTGTCCCGAACTTGGGTCAAGCTCGTGGTACTTGGAACAGAAGCAAGAACATGTGGCATGAGCGTACGTGCTTGGTGATGTTTCAGATTCATGTCTCTATGTATGTAACTACGAAGAGTCTGTAATAGGTCTTTATAGCCACATGTTTCTGTATAAAAACTCTTCTGTTCCTTCACTTTTTTTTCAACATAAGGAGGGGTCATTATAGACTGCAAGCCTAACCAGAGGTAATATGAACATGGTAGGCCTAATCTTCGCTGGGATGTAGAACAACAATTCAGAGGTAATATGAACGTGAACTATTTTCTAGATAGCCATGATAATCATAGGATCAATACGGAGAGAACGACAACTCATAGGTAATATGGACGTGGTAGCCGCATCGTCGGGGTGTAGAGGAGAAATTCAGAGGTAATATGGACGTGAAGTGCTTCATCTACTGGAGGAAAGACATAGAAAAAGGAATGCCCTTACCAGAATCCATAGGCACTCTTAGGGGATGTGAGAGCCTATGCTGGTTTTATCTTCAGGCATAATACTTCTTTAGGAACTTGCCATTGATGGGTATCATTAACAAGTCACCATTGGGTTTGGCTAGTCGATAAGCATCATTGGAGTATACCGTTTCTATGACGAACGGTCCTTCCTACTTGGGCTCAAACTTTCCAGCCGTCTTGTGAGTCATTACGATCGACCTTCACACTGCTAAGACGAGGTTGCCTACCTGGTATGATATTTCTTGGACTTTTTTGTTGAAGGCCCCAGAAATATGAGCTTGGTAAAGCTCGATTCTTTGCTGTGCTAGCAAGCGTTTTTCATCCAACGCTTTTAACTTTTGTAACCGTCTGCGCTAGTTATCTTCGTCAGTCAGTTGATTGGTAATAGCTACCCGTAAGGAAGGGATTTGAACCTCCAAGGGGAGCACCACTTTACTTCCGTAGATAAGGGCGAACGGTGTGTTGCCCGTTGGTGTCCGCACGATCGTACGGTATGCCTATAGTCATTCGCCCAACTTCTCTTCCAATCGCGTTTATTAGAGGACATAACTTTCTTGAGCATTTTGACGATAGTTTTGTTGAAAACTTTGGCCAACCCATTAGCCGCCAGGTTATAGGCCGTTGATGCCATGTTCTATATTCGATTCTTGTCATAGAACCGCTGGAAGGCATGGCTCACGAACTGGGGGTCATTGTCATGGATAATTCTTCTAGGGACCCCGAACCGGTAGATGACGTGGTGCTTGATGAAGCTAATCACGTTCGAGGCTTTTACTTCTGCCAATGATACTGCTTCTGCCCACTTGGAGAAGTAGTCCATGATGGCAAGGATAAACCGATATCCTTTGGAGAAAGGTAGACTGATTGGCCCAACGATATCCATTCCCCATGCTTCAAATGGCCAGGAGGCCACAGTAGGATGTAGATGCTTCGAAGGTCGGTAAATAAAGTCTGCATGCAATTAACATGCCCAGCACTTCTTCGCATATTCCATGACGTCCGCCATTATAGTAGGCCAGTAATAGCCCATGTGGCGCAGTCGGTCTTATAGCTTGGGCCCGGGTTGATGAGCTCCATAGGTTCCATCGTCTGCCTCTCGAAGCGCTTCCTGTGTCTCTGTCTGGGATAGGAACCTGAGGAGGAGTCCATCATAAGAACGACGGTATAGCATTTTGGTAGCTGTGTCATAGAAGAATCGGAGGGAACGCCTCCTGACGGAAGCCGCCTCCTTTGGGTCTTCGGGTAGAATCCCGTAGACCGCATAGTCGATGAACGAGAAACGCCTGTCCTGTACGTTTACATTAGCCTCCGCTTAGACGAAGTAACTTTGGCATGTGTGTAGAACGTTCTTCGGACAGACAAGTTCTCGCTCCATCACCGTAGCGATGTATTAGGATCTTTCAGGAGCTGCGAGATAAGCGACGAGACCGACGAGGGCGTCGGCCTCCAAATATTATAAACGTGGCACATGTTCTATAAATAAACCTGTGAATGTGGAGATGATGTTGACGGCCGCCTGATGGGAGGGGATTAGGTCCTCATGACGGACCTTATATTGCCCTTGAACTTGGCTAATGATCAGCTTTGAGTCCCCATAGGCTTCGATGTAGTCAACTCCAACTGTTTAGCGAGTTTTAGCCCGATGATGAGGGCATTGTACTCAGCAACGTTGTTGATACGTTACTCCATGAGGGAGTAGACACAATGAATGATCAAGCCGTCGGGGGTAATGAGGATAACCCCCACTTCTGCTACAATCTCACCCTTGGGTCTTGTCCTTGAAGTACCTTCAAAGAACAGTTGCCATACAGGGTTGTCTGAGACAACATTAGATTCTAAGACTTTATCGAGGATGTCGTCGTAGAGCTTTGATGTCTCTGCCACAGGGTGTGCTGCTAGGAAATCGGCCAACGCTTGGCATTTAATTGTCTTCTAAGGGACGAACACCATGTCATAAGGAGTTAAGAGTATGGCCCAGGTGGCTAACCTCGAGTTCAAAGCCCCTGGCTTTTTCATAAGGACCTTGAGGGGGTTTATTCGAGAGACGATGTGGATCGTCTGTCCGGTCACATAGTGACGTATTTTCTGAATGGCGAAGAGTAAAGCAAAATACTCCTTCTCAACAGGATTGTACCGGTGCTCGGCTCTAATCATGGTTCTACTGAGGTAATAAATGGCCTGCTCGTGTCCTTCATCACTCTTCAGGGCCAGTAATGCCCCGAGAGAGTGATCCATGGCTCGGACGTAGAGTAGAAAAGGTCTTCCTACTACTGGAGCTACCAGAACAGGGGGACTGGTGAGGTACTTCTTGATGTCGTCGAATGCTTGCTGGCACTCTTCGGTCCATACAAAGGAGACCCCCTTCTTCATCAGTTTGGTGAAGGGCTGGCATCGACCAGAGAGGTTTGCTATGAATCTTCTGATGTATGCTAGATGTCCTTGCAAGCCTCGAAGTTCTCTAAGATTCTTCAGGGGAGCCATGTCTAAGATTTCCTTCGTCTTCTTTGGGTCAATATGGATTTTCTTCGCCCTGACGATGAAGCCTAAGAACTTGCCACTGGAGACGCCTAGGTAGGACTTGGCCGGATTCATCTTTAGTTGGTGCACCCGTATTATGTCGAACACTATTCATAAGTCGTACAAGTGGCTGGACTTGACTTTGCTCTTTAAGACAATGTCATCGATGTAACACTCCACCGTCTTTCGAAGATATTTGTAGAATATGGTACTCATAGACCGCTGGTAGGTTGCACCCACATTCTTTAATCCGAAGGGTATAACTTTATAACAATATATCCCTTTCGGGGTCCAGAACGATGTATGCTTTTCGTCCTCGGGGTATATCTTTATTTTGTTGTAGCCTGAGAAGCCATCCATGAAGGACATACGCTCAAAGCCACAAGTGTTGTCGATCAGTAAGTTTGTGATTGGGAGAGGAAATTTGTCTTTCGGACAGGCCGAGTTGAGATCCCGAAAGTCTATGTAGACTCGAATCTTCCTGTTCTTCTTGGTAACCAGCACGATATTGGCCACCCAGTCTGGGTGCTATTCTTTGCTGATAAAGCCACTCTCAAGGAGTTTATCGACATCTTCTTTGATGGCGTCCATAATATTGGGACGTAAGCGATGCTGCTGTTGTTTGACAGGTTTGGCGTCAGGTAGAATGTTAAGCCGGTAGATGGCGACTTGTGGGTCCAAACCCGGTATATCTTTATAGCTACAGGCAAAGACGTCTATATACTCCCGGACCAGCTGTACCAGAGAATCTTTGTCATCTCCTGTCAGGCTTTTGCTAACAAAGATGGGTTTAGGGGAAGTTTCATCCCCTAAGTCGATCTGGACGACATCGTCCTCGGTGGGAGGCTCTCGCTGTTCGAAATGCCATTCCCACTGAGAGCCAAGGCGTTGAGCCTAGGGCTCCTCTTCGAAGAAATTGAGTTCCTGGTCTTTTTTCTCTGCAGGATCGTTTATAGAAACCATGTTGACGGATAGTACCTTCTGGAGGTCCCAGCCTATACTGGTATCAGAAACCCAGGTTGAAGATCCGAAAGAATGCGAGTGTATTGGAGCCTCCGGTTCTGAACCCTCTGAAGTGGTCATGGGAGTAATATACCCCAACCCCCGGCAAGTATGTTGGTAGATGTTTTGAGGCTTCCCCTTCGGAGTCCGAACTCATAAGAAAAGCCGTCGACCTTTGTCGTAGTTCAGCCCTTTGTTGTTGTTTAGGTCATATCCCATCTTCTGGATGAGATATTTGGCTTGAGTAGCATAGCGGTAGAGATGCATCTTACCGTCGTCGGGTTCCGGTTCTCCTGGGGCTGGCCGCTGCGGATGTTTCAGTCGACCGAAGATGATAGGTTGCTCCTCCAGGTTCCTTGGCGGGACTAGAAAGTAGGAGCCTTTGGAGGGGACAACTCAGTTTACAAGGTTGACGGTTGTCACTTGCGTTTGTAGAGTATATAGAGCGTTGTGTAAGAAGTACTTAGTGTTCCAATGCACACATGAGTAATTCGAAGACACCTTCCTATTAATAAAATGCAAATTTTTATCCCGAGGGTTTACATCATCTAAAGACTGTGCCTCGGTATTGGCGCAGACATCATCTTGTAATTCCTCGTGGGCAAGAGCTGCTGAAGAAGGTGGAGGAGGCTTTTGCTTCATCTTGATCACCGCGGAAGGCGCAGCCAGAGTATTCTACTACTTTGAAGCGGGTGTCGGGGCCTTTTGGGAGAGCTTTATTTGCAGGGGCTCCTGGCTCGATGCCGTCGGAGGAGACCGTGCTGGAGCCTTGTCCCGGAGTTTGATGACCAGGGGGGCTGGAGTCTTATGTAGCTTCCTTTTCAGTCAAACCGTTATGGGTCCTTCCGTGACAGCTGCAGCTTCTGCTTCGTCGTCGGTATCGTTGGACTCGTCATCCCAGGGGAGTGGTTTGTACAGATCGGCATCTGTACAGTATGCTTTGAGACCTCGGAATGGGTCGATGTCAGCAAACTCTGTCTTGACGGTCGTATCACTGGCCACGTACTTCATACACTGGTGAAGGGTGGAGGGGACGATAATGTACTCATGGATCCATGGTCGTCCAAGCAACATGTTTTAGTTTATGTCCGCATCGATAACGTAACAGGTAACCTCAGTATGACGATCACATATTTGACACTTCAATCGGATCTTGCCTAGAGGTTCACTCTTCTCCTTATTGAAGTCGCTGATGGTGGTATTCGATGCCGTGAGACGGTACATCGGGATCCCTAGAGTTTGGAGAAGACTTCGAAGGATGATGCTGAACGATGAGCCCGGGTCGATGTGAATGCGATCGACCTTGATGACACCCACATAACCTGTGTAGTACAGGGGTCGGTTGTGCCAGTTGTTCTTTAGCAGCATATCGTGTTACGTGAAGGTGATATTAGGAATCACCTCGACCACGCTATGGCAATATGGACATACCGTAGGGTCTTCCTTGGGCTGTTTCACCTGTGCGAGGTAAGCCTCTGCATTCTACAGCACCTCGTTGGGGGTGTCCCGAGTTGCTTTGGAGAGCCGGAGAAGCAAGAAGAGTGATAACAGAGCCGACGTGTTGGCCAGTTATGCCAGTATATCGAAGTTGTAGGGCTTGATCGTGCCTACTGTCGAGTCCTTTCGTAGAGGCCTATCGAAGCGGACATCCTTCTGTTTCTGCTTATCTATGGCAGAAGGTTGAGAAGGTCCGGCTTGTGCTGTATCGGGAGTAGAATGGGTCACCGGTGGGGGCGTCTCTTCTTCAGGAGCCTGGTTTTCCTCTCGCTGGAGAGCCGAACGTGTGGTCACCCTGGGGTCTTATACCGAGGAGGAGACCATGCGATACGTCCTGACCTTTCTTCCTTTGTCAGGCACGCTGCTGGCACAATCACGTCAGGAGTAAGATCTGGATGAACCCACATCGCTTTACCTTGCGGTGTTGTGAAGGGGATGAGGCCCTGAGCATTGTCCCTGGCGGGCAGAAGATTGACAACTTCCATCATTGCCTTTGGGATAAGGACGATGCCATCTTGTGTCTCGACTATCAGGAAGCTTCCGAACTGTATCGTGACCATGTTGGCCGTCACAGTTGTTTGCCATAAAATATAAAAGAACAGAACAATTATCGGAGGACTGGACTTTTACTTCACAATACAAACTCGCTTGTACAAAGAAAGCCTAGGGACGAAAACCTAGGTACAACAATCTAAGTATAATTGTTTATTTTAAATTCTGAGGGGTGACGGCAGAGGCTCGGGAAAGCGACGACAGCTCTGCCTTACTCCTTGGACGATCGGGTGCAGCCTTGGCTCTGTAGAAGAACTGCTTGGCGTTGATGAAGAAATACTCTCCTTTTAATCTCTGTATATTCTCTCTCTAGCTCTCTATGTCTCTCTCTCTTTTTTATCCGAGAATCTCCTCCTTCACAAGGGAATGGCACCTTGCTATTTATAAGAGTGGGGGCATCATTAGGGTTTGCAATGATTGCCCCCTCTCAAAAATCGGCGGCCTCTTGATTAATCAATCTGGGCCATTAATCCTGAATGTGTTGAATCTGGGTCATTTAATGTAGATTGTGCCAAATCCAATAAGTAATTAATGCTGATTACAATAAATCTGTATCATGATGATTTGTTGACGTTTGCAAATCTGAAAGAATAAATCTGAATCATTCTCTGCCACGTGTCTCCACTGTTGTACTCATAAGCCGCATGAAAGTCATCACACTCAAATCGCATGAGAGTCGTCGCGCCCGAACTTCATGAGAGTCTCCATACCCGAATCGCATGAGAGTCGTCATGACTGAGCCGCATGAGAGTCTTCATACTCGGGCCGCATGAGCGTCGTCATGACCGAGCCGCATGAAGAGTCGTCACGACTAAACCGCATGAGCGTCTCCATACTCGAGCCGCTTGAGAGTCTTCATATTCGAGCCGCATGAAGAGTCGTCATGACCGGAGTCGTAACCGTATAGAGCTTATCCGAGCCGCATGAGTCTCCAAAAGACTTTCGGTCCGCATGAGTTTCTGAGCCGCATGAGGCTCCTTCTGGCTGAGCCGTATGGGCTTCCATGTTGATTTTGGGCCGCCTAAGGCCCCCCTACTGCTTTTGGGCCGCCTGAAGATTTCTGGATTTTGAGCCGCATGAAGCTCCATGTTGAATTCGAGCGGCATAGAGAATCCCCTTCTTTCCTTGCGCTTGTGAAGGATTCCATCTCGCAAGTCAAGGACACTCGGTCAACCTTTGTACTCGTTTTGTGGGCCCGGCTATCCCGAACACACGAGTGCGTAGGTATCATGTTTACAACTTTCCATCAGAGGCCCGCTTTAACAGTTAGTGGGGCGCTCTGATGGTCAGAGTTGGGACAGCTGACTGAGCTCGACGAGCCCGCGCTGCCCCAGACTTCTTCGACTTAGCACCCGAAGGTGCGTAGTAGGAAGAGTCCAAGTTGGAAGGAGGGAAGAGAAGTTGGTGCCATTTTCAAAGGAGGCAAGGGGGCTCTATTTATAGAATGGAGTGAGCCCTTTCTTTTTCTCCTTTCCGATGTAGGACTAAAAGCAATATTTTCCATGCTTCTACAAGACCCCCTTCAAAGTTTTCAAATTGAAAATTTGGAACACTTTGAATAAGAAGCATGGAAAGTAGAGTTGTTTTGGTGTGGAGATCATATCAGAGGTAGCATGGACGTGATAGGTTTGGGTGCTTCCGCTGGGGATTTTGTGTGGACTTACCATCCTTGGCGTGCCTTGTTTTTAGGTACGGATAATAAGACGAGAGAGAACCAATATACTTACTCAGAGGTAATGAAGACGTGGTAAATATGAGGGTTTCTTCAATGGAGCCTTCCTACTCAGAGGTAATGAGGACGTGGCAGGAGTGGGCTCCATGAAGGGTACACAGAATAACTCAGAGGTGCTATCAATATGGAAACTCTATGCATTGGGTGAAAGAATGCTATGGAACAGCTGGGCTCCAAAAGCATGTGATGATGAGGAAAGACGTGGATGTACTAGGGGACCTAGTACGACATTTGTGGTCAGCTGCGAACATTTGTGGTCAACAGAGGACATTTGTGGGCCTGTTAACCTTGGCGTATCCTGGTACAGGATACGGATAATAAGAGGAGAGAAAACCAACATACTTACTCAGAGGTAATGAGGACATGGCAAGTATGGGGGTTTTACCGCGGAGTCTTCCTACTCAGAGGTAATGAGGACATGGCAGGAGTGGACTCAGAAGAGAATATTTGTGGACCTACTATCCTTGGCGTACTCCGGTTATGGGTACAGATAATAAGTCGAAAGGGAATCATCATACTTACTCAGAGGTAATGAGGACATGGCAAGCATGAAGGTTTCTTCGACGGAGCCTTCCCACTCAGAGGTAATGAGGACATGGCAGGAGTGGGCTCAATGAAGGAGGGTACATAGAATGACTCAGAGGTAATAAGGACATGGAAGTTCTATGTAAAGGGGTGATTTGTTTTTGGCGGAAGTGAAACGACTCAGAGGTAATGAGGACATGGCTGTTTTAGAAATTTGTGGATCTGTTACCCTTTTTGTGCATTGGGAGTGCGGGTAGTAGATCATGAGGTAGGATTTCTTTCAGGAAGAAAGTTCAGAGGTATGGTCATACACGACTTACTAACTGAAAGAGTGACCGGAATGTGAGGTTAGAGGCACTGCAGGTACATGACTCGATAATCTGGGAGATTGTGAGTTCAGCGGTATGGAAGGGTACATGACTCAATAATCTGGAATGTTGTAGATGTGAGTTCAGTGGCACCAGCGGGTACATAACTCAATGATCTAGAATATTGTGGATGTGAGTTCAGCGACACCAGCGGGTACATAACTCGATAATCTGGGGTGTTGTGGATATAGGTTCAGTAGCACCAGTGGGTACATAAATCAATAATCTGGAATGTTGTAGATGTGAGTTCAGCGGCACCAGCGGGTACATAACTTAGCAATCTGGAAAAATGAGTTCAGCGGCACCAGCGGGTACATAACTCAGCAATCTGAAAAATGTGATATGAGTTCAGCGGTACCGGCGGGTACATGACTCGATGATCTGGAAAATGTCGTACAAGTTCAACGGTACCGACAGGTACATGACTCGATGATCTGGGGAATGTCGTACGAGTTCAGCGGTACCGACAGGTACATGACTTGATGATCTGGAGGATGTCGTTTAGACATAATATTTCTTCAGGAATTTGCCGTTGACGGGTAACATGAGCAAGTCTCCATTTTGTTTTACGAGGCGGTAAGCACCGTTGGAGAATACGGCCTCAATGATAAATAGACCTTCCCATTTTGGCTGGAACCTGCCGGCGGTCTTGTAAGTCATGACCATCGGCCTCCGGACTGCCAGAACGAGATCGCCCACTTGGAATGTTCTGATTTTAACCTTCTTGTTGAAGGCTCCGGAGATACGTGCTTGGTATAGCTCGATCCGTTGCTGAGCCAGGAGGCACTTTTCATCTAAGTCCTCTAACTCTTGTAGTCGGTGATGGTAGTTATCATCCGTCGTCAATTGATAAGTGAGTGCGACACGGAGCGAGGGTATTTGAGTCTCCAATAGGAGAACTACCTCACTTCCGTACACCAGAAAGAATAGTGTGTTCCCTGTGGCCGTTCGGGCTGTGGTACGGTACACCCATAAGCATTCACGAAGCTTCTCATTCCAGTCGCGTTTGTTAGACGATACGAACTTCTTGAGAAGTTTGATGATTGTATTGTTGAATGCTTCTGCCAACCCATTCGCTGCTGGATTGTATGGCGTTGAAGCAATATTCTGGATGCGGTGCTTATCGCAGAACCGATAGAAGGTGTGGCTTGCAAACTGCAGACCATTATCCTGGATGATCCATCGTGGCAGTCCAAAGCGATAGATGACATGATACTTGAGGAAGCTGATCACGTTTGAAGTCTTTACTTCTGCAAGTGAAACAGCTTTCGCCTATTTGGAGAAGTAATCTGTGATTGCGAGTATGAAACAATGTCCTTGGGAGGAATGTGGAGTAATCGAACCGAAGATATCCATTCCGCATGCTTCGAACGGCCAGGACGCCACTGACGGATGTAGAAATTCGAAAGGTTGGTGGATGAAGTCCGCATGGACTTGGAAAGCTTTGCACTTTATAGCATAGTCTATCGCGTCTGTTACCATCGTGGGCCAGTAGTAGCCCATTCGGCGAAGACGGTCTTGCAATTTAGGGCCAAGCTGATGGGCCCCGCAGACACCATCATGAGCTTCGCGTACGGCTTCTTTGGCTTCTGCGTTTGACAGACATCGAAGCAATAATCCATCGTAGGATCGGCAATACAGCATTTTTATCTCTGTATCGTAGAAGAATCTGAGAGAACGCCTTCTGATAGAGGTGGCCTCTTTTGGGTTCTCGGACAGGATGTCGTAGACTACGAAGTCAATGAATGGTTGTCTCCAGTCTGGGACTTCATCGATTGTCTGAGCGGAATAACTCGCTACGAATTAAACGTTGTTCTTGGGGCAGACCAGTTCGTGGCCTATCACATCTACCGATTGATGAGTATGATTTGGCACTGCTAGGGAAGCGGCCAGGCCTGCTAAGGCATCGGCTTTGATATTTCGGAGTCTGGGAACATGTTCGATGAAGAACCCCTCGAACGACGAGATGATGTCGATCGCTATTTGGTGATAGGGGATCATGTCTTCGTGGCGGACTTCGTATGAGCCCCGGATCTGATTGACGATTAATTGCGAATTGTCGTATGCTTCAAGATATTCTACCCCCAGCTCTCTTGCAACTTGGAGGCCAATGACCAAAGCGTTGTACTCGGCCACATTGTTAGAGTAGGGTTCTGTGAGAGAGTAAGCGCGGTTAATTACTAATCCGGAAGGGGAGACCAGCACCACCCCGACTCCGACGACGATATTGCCTTTAGGTCCGATCCTTGAGGCGCCGTCGAAGAACATTCGCTATATATCATCGTGAGAGGTTGCATGCGAGTCGGCGACCTCATCTGGGATTTTTTCATATATTCTGGACGACTCCGAGCCCGGGTGGGCTGCCAAAAAGTCTGCCAGGGCTTGACCTTTAACAGCCTTTTATGGGATGAAGTTCATATGGTAGGGGGACAGCAGTATTGCCCATGTAGCAAGGCAAGAGCTGAGTGCCCCTGGTTTAGTCGTGAGGACTCTGAGAGGGTTGACTCGTGAGATCACATGTATGGTTTGTCCACTGACATAGTACCGTGTCTTCTGAATGGCGAACACCAGGGCGAGGCATTCCTTTTCCACGGTGGTGTATCGGTGCTCTGTCCCAATCATCATTCGGCTGAGGTAATATATAGCTTGTTCATGGCCTGCATCATTGTTTTATGCCAACAGAGCACCGAGGGAATGTTCTATTGCTCGTACGTAGAGCAGGAATAGTTTTCCAGTAACCGAGGCCACCAGGACTGGAGGGTTCGACAAATATTCTTTGATGCTGTCGAAGGAACGCTGACATTCTTCGTCCCATACGAATGAGACGTCTTTCTTCATGAGATGGGTGAATGGTCGACATCGCCCGGAGAGGTTAGAAATGAACCTCCTGATGTAAGCTAGCCTTCCTTCAAGGCCTCTAAGTTCGCGGAGATTTTTTGGGGGACCCATCTCCATAATTGCCTTTGTCTTCTCAGGGTCTACATGGATACCCTGGTCAGTGATGATGAAACCCAAGAACTTTTTGCTGGATACGTACGCCCAGGAAGGACTTCATAGGGTTCATTTTCAAATTGTGCGCTCGTATCAGGTCGAATACCGTCCTCAGATCCTGCAGATGGTCTCCCTTACAGCGGCTCTTGACGGCGATGTCATCAACACAGCACTCCACCGTCTTGCATTAAGTGATCTCTGAAGATGATACTCATGGCTCTTTGATATGTGGTGCCGGTATTCTTCAAACCGAAAGGCATGACTGTGTAGTAGTATATGCCAATCGGTGTTCGAAATGTTGTATGCTTTTTATCGCCAGGAGACATCTTGATTTGGTTGTACCCTGAGAAGCCATCCATGAATGACATACGTTCGAAGCCGCAGGTGTTATCAATCATGATGTCTGTAATAGGGAGGGGGAATTCATCTTTGGGACATGCCTCGTTCAGATTGCGGAAGTCGATGCAGATTCGAATCTTTCTATTCTTCTTGAGGACTGGTACTATATTGGCAACTCAATCCGGATGTTGTTCCTCACGAATGAAGCTGCTGGCTATTAGTTTGTTGACTTCGGCTTCGATCGCATCCATGATGCCTGGGCGGAAGCGTTGCTATTGTTGCTTGACTTGCTTTGCATCCGGCCGGATGTTGAGTTTGTGAAGAGCAATATCAGGATTTAACCCCGGCATGTCTTCATAGCTCTAGGCGAACACATCAATATATTCTTTGACGAGTTCCAGCAGCGATTCTCGCTCTTCGTCCGTTAGGCTTTTATTGACGAAGATTGGTTTTGGAGAAGATTCGCTGCCTAGGTCGACCTGTATAACTTTATCTTCAGTAAGAGGTTCTCTCTGTTCGAACCGCTTTTCCTATTGTGCATCCAACTGTTGGACCCACGGCTCTAACTCGAGGATTTCCGGAATGTCTTCATCTTCTTCATAAGCGTCGGTGAATGCCATGTTGACTGACAGGACTTGTCTGAATACGTCTCCGATGCTGGTATTCGAGTCAGAAGTTGGTGACTTGGTTGAATGTGAATGCCAGTCATATTCTTCATCTGAACTTTCAGGGGTCGTTGTGGGTGTAACATACCCTAATATACATCGAGTCTTGCTATAGTAGTCCCGTGGTTTGCCAGCCGGGACCGGTCGCTTCAAAGGTAATCGTCGCCCAGTGCCGTAGTTCAAGCCTGGCGTAGTCTCCAGATCATACCCCTATTTTTGCATGAGGTATTTGGATTGGGGGCTATAAAGATACAGAGGCAGTCTCCCAGCATCTGATTCAAGATCGACTTCTTCTATGGTGAAGGGCTGCGGGTCGTCCTTTCGGCCGAAGATGATTGGATGGTCCCCTCCCTCGATTATGCGGTAAGCGTCTTCCACTGGAGTAAGCTGGTTTACGGTGTACACATTTGTCACCTGTGTATGTAGGTGAGTGCCTATACCGTGTTCCATAGCATACATTGTACAAAGCTTATTAAGCTCGAGGTAGTTCAAAGATAGCCCTTTATTGATGAAGTAAGGTATCTTTTCTAGCGGGATTACATCATCTGCGGAGGGAACATCAGTGTGGGCAGCCACATACTTGGCTAGCTCCAGTTCCTCTTCGGCTACCCCCTGCGTAAATGAAGACTGAGAGGACGACCTGGGCAGCTTGATCGTCAGGGGTTCAGTTGATGGAGCCGAGCATGGGGTCGTTGGCAAACTAGCGACCCCCAGTTTGGTACCTGATGCTAGGCGGGGAGTGGTTGGTTCGCTAGAAGCCCCAAACCTTGCATCGGGGTGACGACTCTTCTTGGGAAGGCGTATCGTCATTGGTTTGTCAGAGGGATTGAGCTTCTCCATTTGTGGCTGGCCAACTCTTGGCAGTCTGATTATCAGTGGCTCCATTGTGAGTCTTGGCACTTGGCCGGACCTTGGCAGCCAGATTATCATTTTTTCTTCTTGTGCCGAGAGGCTGATTGCGTCCTTATGCTGAGTGGCTGTAAGGGGTACGGACTTGCCAGGTTTGTGAGCTTGGAGGTGGATCGTTAGGGGTTCTTCTGATCCTGTGGCTGTCTCGGTGCGAGTTTGCACATCTTCTTCACCAAGGTGCCTCTTCGACTTTTCGTATAGGCAGGAGTCTGAGTAGTAGGATTCGACCCCTTTGAAGGGATCAATGTCGGCAAATTCTGTCCTCACGAAGCCGTGTTTATCGACGTACTTGAAGCATTGATGCAGTGTGGAAGGCACAATTATATAATCGTGTATCCAAGGACGCCCCAGGAGGATGTTGTAAGAAGTGTATGTATCTATGACGTAACAGGTGACTTCCGACTGGAGATTGCCAATTTGACACTTCAGACGAATCTTCCTAATTGGGTAGCTCCTGCCCAAATTGAAACCGCTGATGGTAGTGCTTGTAGGCGTCAGGCGATGCATAGTGATACGGAGGTGATGTAACAGACCCTTCGAGAAAATGCTTATGGAAGAGCCAGGATCAATATGCATCCGATCCACCTTTACGTCGCCGATGTATCCAGTGTAGTATAACGGGCGATCGTGCAGGTTGGTTTTGATGAGCATATCCTACGAAGTAAAGACGATGCTGGGCATCTCTCCCGTGCAAGCGCTGTCTTAGAGATCTGCAGGCGGGTTCTCTCCCGTGAGGTTGACCTGAGCCAGGTACGCGTCGATATTTTGGAGTGCATCGCTCAAAGCCGTACGAACATCCTTTGAGAGTCTCAGAAGCTCGTATAATGACAACTTGGCCAGTAAGTTGGCCAATTGTGCCAAGATGTCGAAGTTGTAGGGCCTCTCCAGCCCCTGTGGTGTCTCTTTTCGGAGGGATTTGTCAAAGCGAGTCTCCTTCGGCCTAGGCTTATCGGTCGTAGGAGGCTGAGAAGGACCGGAGCGTCAGTTGTAGCGGGCTGATGATCTTCAGCCGAGTTATCAGCCATGGGTTGGGATTGTGCCCCAGACCGAATGACGACGGCTGCAGCTTCTTCGATATCTGTCGAGATTCTGCGACAGGACCTGAATTTTCTACTCTTCTTCTTGCAAATGGAAGATGGTGTGGGCTGAGTCACTTCTGATACCAAGTTTGGATGGACCTACATGACCTCTCCTCGTGATTTGGTGAGGGGCACTAGACCAGCAGCCTGATCTCAGGAAGGTGGAAGATTAGCAATCTCTATTGTCGCCAGAGGGATGGGAACCACACCGTCTTGAGTTTCCATTAGAGGAAAGCTGCCAAATTGTACTGACACCATATTGACTGCCACAGTTACCTCTTCGAAATTGATGGCCAGAGCGTTCGAATCGATAAGATTTTGGATGTACCGTTTTAGTTGGTAGCAGTCGTGTGTAGCATGGTGGACGTAGCGGTGGTAATGGCAGTACTTTGGGTTCTCCATTTCTGTCGGTCGAGGTTCCCGTCTTGGTGGAGGAAGCTGAATTCTGTCTCCTTGTATAAGCATGTCCAAGATGGGCTTGACGTGACCGTCTTCGAAGGAGTAAGTGATTTGCGGCCATTATTTGTCTGCCGGTTTTGACTCAGGTTTCTGGGCTGTGTCGGCCACCATAGCCTGCTTACCCCTGTTGTCCCGATTGTTGGAGGGGCTACCCCCATTGTCGTGGTTGGTATTAGGACGCTTGCCCTTGTTTTCTCCGTCCGAGATATGCAATCCCAATTGGCGAGCCTTCTTCAACCATTCTTCGGCACTAGTGGCACTGATGATGAATGTCTTCCAGTCCTTAAATTGACTTTCGCCCATCCAGAGACTGATTGTTGGAAGCAGTCTCTTTTGGCAAATTTTAATTAAAGAGGAATCCGGGTTTCCAGAGGGCAGCTTCATTGCGGTTTGGCAAAACTGCTCAATATAGTTCCTTGTCAGCTCTTTCTCCCCTTGAACGACGTCCATGAGGGTGGACATCGTGACGTCCTATCCTACTTCATAGAACCTCTCCAAGAACATGCGCTTGAAGCTGGCGAAGGAGTGGATGCAGTTGTCTGGCAGGTTACGATACCAGTCGAAGGCGACTCCTTCCAATACCCCGATGAATAATCGTGTAAGGATGGCATCGTCATGGGGCAAATGGTCGGTGGTGACCTGGAAGTAAGTGATATACCGACTTGCGGAGGTCTTGCCATCATAAGAATTGATATTGAATGGCTTATATCTTGGTGGAAAGGGGACATCCCTCCATGCTGCAGGGTATGGTTGCCGTATTCTGAGGTCTTGAGAGGTTTTTCGAGCGTAAAACATGGCTCGGAGCTCCTGGACCTCTCTTCTTGCTTTCCTGGCCTCATCCACAGCGATGGAGGCCATCATTTCAGGAGGATTGTTACCCGGTTCGGTGCCGCTGAGTTCGAGTCCGCATTGATCGCGGGACCCGTGCTTGTTTGGCCAGGCGTCCCTCCTTGGAGAGTTGGAAGGGCCGCTTTGATCTCGTCTACAGACTTGACCAAGGCATGCAGTATGGCCTCTGAGTGTCGATGCATTGGCGATCGCTGGAACCACCTTGGTTGCTGTCCGTCATGAACACCGTCCTTACATAAGGAGAGATGGAAGGAACGGTGGAGGACGTGCCCTCCGAATCATACCCCTGTAGCGAGAAGTCATCGGGGTATGTGGGAATGTTCTCCTCTGGTTCGGACTCAGAAGGGATAGTACCCCCAGCTTCAGAGTTTGCTTCATCTTGGGAGTCGTGGACATCCTCGGAGACGTCGGCCCTTGCTGTCTCTGATGGGAGAGTTGTTTCCTCGGGCTCATCTCCTTGGAACATCAGATTATTATGGATGCTCTGAGGAGTGCTACCCCCAGTCCCAGTAACCCTCAGTGGTGTGGACGATGAATCTCCCACTGTAGCAAATTTTGTCTTTGAACGGGTACCATAGAAAACTCTGGTAGTGGGCACCCGTTTAGACGATAATTTCTTAGTCATGGTGGTTAAAATCTTCGGGCTAGGAACATTTGTCTTCTTCCCTCTCCCATCGGTAGGGATTTTCTGAGCAGAGTTGCAGGAGACAACGGGAAGTACCTCATCTTCTGAACATGGTTGTTGCAGTTTTTGGAAGACGGACTGCCGATCTTCTCGTACCATCGCGTTATTGCAACAGCAGTTGACGATGACTTGGGTGCAGTGACGTCCGTGAGAGGACTCTTTGCACCCCGATGCACCTTCTCTTTCCTTGCGTTTGTGGAGGATGGCCTCACTCAAGTCAGATGGATCTAGATCGACCAGGTTTGCTTCCTGGATTTCGGGAGACTTTTGGGAACCTCTCTGTCTGTATACCGTCGGGGGCTGGACTCGAGTGGTTCTGTACAACTTCCCATCTGAGGCCCGCATAACAGTATGCGGGACGCTCGGATGGTCAGAGGTCGGATCAGCGGACCGAACTTGCCAAGCTCGTGCTGCCTTAGACTTCTTCACTCTAGTGCGTGAGGGCACATAGTAGGAAGAGTCTAAGTGGTGCTGGAGAGAGTCAGACATGTCTTTATGGGAGCACAAGAGATCAGGACCATAGGAGAGGCGGTCGAAGACAGAGCCACGTGGAGTAGGCGTCATACGGCTGGCATCAATAATCTTCATGCGACTGGCAGGCGTAGCCGCATAGGTCTTCTTCATGTGGCCAGACATCGTAGCCGTATGAGTATTCTCCTTGCGGTTGGAGATCCTGGCCGCATGAGTATAATGCATTTGGCTAGTAGTCTCGGCCGCATGGTCATCATTCATACAGCTGGCAATCTTGGCCGCATGAATCTTCGTCTTGCGGCTAGTGCCCTTGTTCAGTTTCTTCCTGGAGCACATAGAATCGCTCTTTGCCCCTGCAAGTCCAGCATCGTAGTGTTTTTCTCTGTCGGACTTGGGGACAGTAGAGTCCTCTATGGCTCGAAGTGGGGCCGTACGAGAGTCGCCTTCGCCGTCTTGGGCAGCAGAGAGTACTCCGTCCAGAGCTTGGGGAGGAGCAAATGATTTTGGCCTCCACTCGCAGCGAGCTTTCTTAGTACGGGTTCACTTCTGGACCGGGCCAGCGCTTCCCTCGGAGAGCATTTCTTCAAACGCCTGTTGGTCGAAGCGGACGACCATCTTCTGTTGCATGAAGCCAAGTTTGGCTGCATCCGATTGCGTCACCAACTCCTCAGTCGTGGAGAAGTTTGTCTCCAGCAGAGTCGCCATCGTGTTTGCCATGAAATATAAAAAAACAGAACAATTATCGGAGGACTGGACTTTTACTTCATAATACAAACTCGCTTGTACAAAGAAAGCCTAGGAACGAAAACCTAGGTACAGCAATCTAAGTACAATTGTTTATTTTAGATTCTGGAGGGTGATGGTAGAGGCTCGGGAAAACGACGGCAGCTCTGCCTTACTACTTGGACGATCGGGTGCAGCCTTGGCTCTGTAGAAGAACTGCTTGGCGTTGATGAAGAAATGCTCTCCTTTTGATCTCTGTATATTCTCTCTCTAGCTCTCTGGCTCTCTATGTCTCTCTCTTTTTTTTATCCAAGAATCTCCTCCTTCGCAAGGGAATGACACCTTGTTATTTATAAGAGTGGGGGGCATCATTAGGGTTTGCAATGATTGTCCCCTCTTAAAAACGGCGGCCTCTTGATTAATCAATCTGGGCCATTAATCCTGAATGTGTTGAATCTGTGTCATTTAATGTAGATTGCGTCGAATCCAATGAGTAATTAATGCTGATTGCAACAAATCTACATCATGATGATTTGTTGACGTTTGTAAATCTGAATCATTCTCTGTCACGTGTCCCCACTGTTTGTTATGATTATTGGGATTCGACCCAATCTAGAGATTACTTTGATTATAATAGATCTGAATTATTGAGATATGATCGGCTTTTGACACGTGTTCAGCCACGTGTCCCAACTGTTGTACTCATGAGCCGCATGAAAGTCTTCACACTCAAACCGCATGAGAGTCGTCGTGCCCGAACCGCATGAGAGTCTCCATACCCGAACCGTATGAGAGTCGTCATGACCGAGCCGCATGGGAGTCTTCATACTCGAGCCGCATGAGCGTCGTCATGACCGAGCCGCATGAAGAGTCGTCACGACCGAGCCGCATGGGCGTCTCCATACTCGAGCCGCATTAGAGTCTTCATACTCGAGCCGCATGAAGAGTCGTCATGACCGAAGTCGTAACCGAATAGAACTTATCCGAGCCGCATGAGTCTCCAGAAGACTTTCGGTCCGCATGAGTTTCTGAGCCGCATGAGGCTCCTTCTGGCTGAGCCACATGGGCTTCCATGTTGATTTTGGGCTGCCTAAGGCCCCCCTGCTGCTTTTGGGCCGCATGAAGCTTTCTGTATTTTGAGCCGCATGAAGCTCCATGTTGAATTCGAGCGGCATAGAGAATCCCCTTCTTTTCTTGCACTTGTGAAGGATCCCATCTCGTAAGTCAAGGACATCTCGTTCAACCTTTGTACTCGTTTTGTGGGCCCGGGTATCCTGAATACACGAGTGCGTAGGTATCATGTTTACAACTTTCCATCAGAGGCCCGCTTTAACAGTTAGCGGGGCGCTCTGATGGTCAGAGGTTTGGACAACTGACTGAGCTCGACGAGCCCGCGCTGCCCTAGACTTCTTCGACTTAGCACCCGAAGGTGCATAGTAGGAAGAGTCCAAGTTGGAAGGAGGAAAGAGAAGTTGGTGTCCTTTTCAAAGGAGGCAAGGGGGCTCTATTTATAGAATGGAGTGAGCCCTTTCTTTTTCTCCTTTCCGATGTTGGACTAAAAGCAATATTTTCCATGCTTCTACAACAGTCTTTTCCTCGTAATCGAGGAAGATAACTTTGGCATCGATAAGACGTTGAATCTGCCTTTTGAACATATAGCAGTCGCGTGTTGAGTAGTGGATGTACTGGTGGTAATAGCAGTACCTAGGATTATCTACCTTTCCTACTTCGTCAGGATGCTTGGGAGGTGGAAGCTGCAGCCTGCCGCCGTTGGTCAGCATATCGAATAATTCGAGCGTGTCTTCGTTATTGAAGGAGTAGGTTTCCTTCGACTTTTGTGCTTCAGCTGGCTTAGAGCTCACGAGCACTGGACCCTTTGTAATATTGACGACCATAGCTTGCATGCCTTTACCGTCTCCTACTCGCTTCCCTTTATCTTCAATAGAGGGCATGTTCAGACCCAGTAGTTGTGCGTCTTGTGCCTTCTTTTGAGCTACGTCTACTTCTGTAATGAAGGGCGTCCACTCGATGCAGGGAGCACTGTACCACAGTTTGATGGCAGAAAGCATATTCTTGCGGCATGAATACATGAGCATGGGCTCAGGCATGCCTGGAGGTAGCCTTAGTTCGGCCTGGTAGAAGCGTTCAATGTACGCTCTTACAGGCTCCTTTTTTTCTGAACGATGTCCATGAGAGTAGACATCGTCATGTCTAGCCCTCCTTCGTAGAACCGTTCCAGGAACATGTTCTTTAGGTCTTTAAACAATTTAATGCAGTTGTCGGGCAAACTGCAGAACCATTCATTGGCCACCCCCTATAGAGCTCCAACGAAGATGCTAGTGAGAAAGGCGTCATCCTTTGGTAGGTGTCCTGTTACTGAGGCAAAGTACCTCAACTATCATCTGGGCGACTTCTTAGTATCATAAGGGGTGATAGTCTGTGGTTTATATTTGGGAGGATAAACCATATTGTCCCACTCAACAAGATAAGGCTGCCGGATGCGCATCTTTCGGAGTATGGCTCACTTTTCTTTGACATCATGGCAAGCATATAACTCCTCGAGGCTTGCTATATTTCGTTGGATACAACTGGATTGATGGTCGACGGAGTGGCCAACGACTGTACGACTTGGTTTATGATGGACAGGGTATTAGACCCATCACGAACCGTCGGAGCTGCAGGTGTGGAGGCAGTGGGAACCAGTCTGCTCTTGATCTCCAGAATGACAGAGGCTAAAGTCTGCATGGATATGTTCAACGCGTTAAGACTTCGTTCGAGAGCCTCAATACGTTTTTGCTGATCAGCACTTTCGCTTAATTCTTCGTTGTCATCAGCCGCCATATGCACAGATGCTATGTGCGTGTAAGTAGAAGGGGTGGTAGATCTTTCACATTCTGGTTTGGAGTGCTGGTGCTCATCATCTTGTGGGAAGACTGGCAAGTTGCGATCATCCCATGACTCGACATTGTTCCTACCCCCGGTCTTCTGACTGCTTGCGTCCGCAGAAGTGTCGATGTCATACGTCCTTCGTCATGCTGAAACGAAGGGTTGTTATGCACCGTAGCAGGCTGGCTACCCCTAGCTGGTACAGTGGTTGATGAACCGTCTTCTTGCGACGATGATCTATCCTTGGACACGTGTGCTAGAACATGCCTTCCTTGGGCACAGGCTTCTTGCTACCCCCAGGTCGGTTTTTGGACTTGCCAACCGAGGAAAAGGGTTTCTTTGATAGCTTCTTTTGGGACGGAGAGTCCCGAGAAACATTGCATGAAGCAACGCGGAGCTCTTCATCTTCCTTACAAGTTCTTGGTCGCTGCCTTTGAAAGACGGACCTCCTCTTTGGCGGTGATGGATCTGCTTGACAATAGCAGCAGTTGATGGTAATCTGAGTACAGTTCGATCTTGATTTAGACACCAACTGTCTCAAATTCTTCTCTCGTCCTACGCTCGCAAGGAGTAGATGAAGTCTTCGTGCCGCTACTTCCTTCGTGTACACAGGAGCGTTGTGCGCAGCCGAAGTGATATAGAGAATGTATTCTTCCTTTGAGTTCCTGTGGGTGAGGTCCGAGTATGCCTCCATCAGAGAGTCGCTGATGACGTACCCCCGGCCTTGAGTAGTGCGAGTGGGTGCTCAAGGGATGACGGGGTTCTGCCGGATGAGGCTTCGGAAAGCCTGGGATGGTCTTGTATAGCTTTCCATCGACTGCATGCGTTACTGTCAATACGGGCCTCCGGTTCACCATCGGCGTAGCACTTTGATCGCATGAGGCGAGTGCTGCCTTGGATCTCCTCCTACCACGATTAGATGATGCGTAATATTCAAAATCAAATATGGCCATACCTGATGGACCGGTTATTCTGTCGAAGACAGAAGTTCTCGCCGGTGCAGCATCCTCCACGAGTGGGCTAGCTGTCATATGCTCCTTTCGACGTTGCACCTTTTTCATGCTTGCCATAGGATAGCCATGATCTTCTCTGCGTTTTCCGAGCATAGGATCTGAGAGAGATGGCCTGGCATCAGCGGTTGAAGGGATCTTCGAGGCTTCATCGATGAGGGGCATCTGAGATGCAGTCCCCTCCGTAGTGTTGCTCGTCACAGCCGCCTTAGGCACCTAGGTCCGTCAAGTCATCTATGGTTTTATGAACCGCTTCGAAGGGCTCGACTTCTCTTTAGAAAGAAGATCTTCAAAAGCTTGTTGGTCGAAGCGTACGACCAATATCTTCTGAGAGGATCCCAGCAAGTCATCATCGGATTGCATCACCACCTTCTCGTTGGAGGAGAAGGTAGTCCCTAGCAGAGTCGCCATCTTGTTCGACATGACAAAAGGTTGAACGAACTTTTTGTATATTGAACGTAAAAAAGAGTACAATCAATTCTTATACGAAGAAATCTAAGTACAAAAGTTTTTAGAAAAGTGTGACGGTGGAGATCGAGTACTGCAGCGGCTCCTTTACTCCGTTTATGATCCGATGATGATATAAGACTTGCCCTAATTTTTGGTTGCCTTCGATGGAACTCTAGGGTTGTCGATTAGGAGGACGCCAAAGTTGAAAATTTTGAAAATTTTGTGGATCTTCTTCTCCTTGTCGATACTGTTGTTGGGAGAAAACCTCTCCTATTTATAAGGGAAAGGGGCACATATGTGATGTGCAATAGGGTTTTGAGATATGAGAGAATCTGCTGTCCTTGTACATTGCATATGTCGGGCTTCTGTGGCGCTGACACGTGACGGGTGTTGAGATTCCCCTCAAATGAGATCTCTGGTGGTTATCAAAATAACCGAAGGAGGTGACACGTGGTGTGTGCCGATTTGCTTGTTCGGATATAACCGAGCAAATCTTAGGATTTCATCTCGGATTTAGATTCTGTGTAATCTTCTTCCAAGATTTAAATCAATCTGATAAGATATTCAGGCAAGGCTAGTTACGCTTCTGGAGCGACGAGTAGACTGTGCTTCTGGAGACGATGGAGCCTATGTGCTTTAGGGAACCAAGTGGACAATGTTTCAAAGACAACGGGGCCTCTGTGCTTTTAGGGGTAATGAGTAGACTGCGTTTCGGGTAAAGTCACTGTGCTTTAGGACGATGAGTAGGCTGCGCCTTCAGATAGAACATTTTATTGTGCTTTAGAGTAGCAGTCGGGCTTGTGCTAGAGACAAACGGTGTCTCCCAAGTCTTTGCTGAGAAAAAAGGGCCGTTGAACGGGCCCGATACTTGGATCGAAGCAGTTGTTTGTGCTTCTGAGAGGGGGATACTATCTGCGCCTTGGAGGCAAAGGGACATAGTGGGGTGCCTGCGCCACCGGTTGAAGACAGCTTGGCTTTTAAGTCTTTTTTTCAGGAGACATAAATGACTACCCTTGAATGCAGACTCTTTCTTAATTGCTACCGTTAATTGGGGATTCCAAGGAGCATTTGAACAGTTTGGAGACTCACTTAAATGGGCCTATTAATTGAGACCCATTGTGCCGTGTCCTAGGCTCATCCCATTAATGAAGGAATTTTGACCGTCGGCCAAGTAGCCTATAGTTTGGACCACTCCCGGTCCTATATGTTGGCCCATTTAATGGTCACACCCGATTTTAATAATTAACATAAACTTAAGTCAATACCCAAAATATACGAACTGCTGCTAATCATTTCAGGTCTTGTGAAATCAATATCAACAAGCGTACTACTACATCAGCAAGCACGTAAATCATCATTCTGAAGCTTATTTTCATTTGGAATCTAGTCTGAGTCATTTTACAATTTATTATGTCTTTTATCTTTATTGAGTCTAGGATATAAATTGTAAGATCGACTGGATAATACTGTCTTAGGTTAATCATAGTCCACTTTCCTATACAACCTACCTATCCATAGTCCACCTACCAAAAAATTTATTTCCATTCTGCAACAGAATTTGACAAATGTCTTACATTTTTACTGAGACAGAACTCAAACCAAGTTCGGCCCAAGTTCGGTCCAAACTCTGACCGAGTTCGATCAGTTTGAATTAAATATTTGTTGCCTCTAAATCTGCATGCAACGTTCATTTGCGAAATCTTTGCATCAGAACCCTGTCTGAATTCTGCCCGAGTTCGGTCCTCGAAAACACCTATAAATAGAAGAGAATTTCTCGTTCCAAATCACTCAATCAATTTTACCTTCTCTTCTCTCTTCAATAAGTGTTTTCATCCGCTAAAAGTTGTAAAGAGGTTCTTAAGAGTTGTAAAGAGGTTGTTCAAAGTATAGAAACTATCTCTGTTGTGGAGCCGGTCGTGCGCTCGTCACCAAGCACGGTGTTGTGAAGTTGGTCGTGCACTTGTCACCAAGCTCGGTGTTGTAAGAGACTGCAAGCTCTCAATTAGCTTGTGCCTTAGTGGAATAACATCGAACAAGAGTACTCGAGACTGGACTAGTCCTCTCAGAGGGATACCAGTATATATCGTTGTGTCATTGAGTTTGATCTCTTTATCTCTTGCTATATCTATTTACTGTCTCTTATTCAATGCCATAGTTATCTGTTTTTAATTTTAAAATTGGTGTTTATTTTCTGTTGCACTCGTACTCTCTCTATTCACCCCCCTCTAGAGGTGTTCAACGGTCCTACAATTGGTATTAAAGCAGGTTATATTCTAATATAACAAACCTCAGAGAGTATATATGGCAGCCGTAAAATCAATATTCAACGGTGAAGGGCAATCCACAAATAGACCTCCACTATTTGATGGTACAAACTATACCTAATAGAAAACACGGATGACATTCTTTTTAAAGTCTCTTGACTTTGATCTTTGGTCTATAGTAGTTGACGGTTATAAGAAACCAGCACCTACAGTAGTTGATGGCCTGCTTGTAGACAAGCCTCATGACAAATATACAAAGGCTGAAAAAGCAAAGGCTAGTCTTGATGCTCGTGCCATCAACGCACTGTTCTGTGCCATTGACAAAATAGAATTCAACAGAGTTTCAACCTGTAAGACGTCTCATGAGATTTGGAAACATCTTGAGGTAACTCATGAAGGTACTTCCCAAGTGAAGGAATCCAAAATCAGTAGACTAACACAGGAATATGAATCTTTTAAAATAAAATCTGTTAAGTCAATTACACAGATGTTCACTCGTTTCCTTGATATTACTAATCCATTGCAATCTCTTGGTTAGGATTACAGTAATCACGAGAAGATCTGAAAAGTGCTACGGGCTCTAATCAAGAACTGGAACCCAAAGACAACAGCAATCATTGAAGGAATCGATCTCACCACCATGTCTCTGGAAATATTGATGGGCAATTTCATGACACATGAGCTTGATCTGCAAGAGTTTGAAGAAGCGACCCCAAAAGAAAAATCTATCACCTTTAATGCTCAAGCCAGAAAATCTACATGCAATGATTATGAGGAAGAATCATCAAGTGGTGATGAACAAGCCCTACTAGTGAAAAACTTCAAAAAATTCCTAAAGTTTGAAAAATCAAACAGAAGGAAGAGAGATATCCAAGAAAGTAATGAAGATGAAACAATATGCTTTGGATGCAAGAAGTCAGGGCGTATGAAGAAGGACTGTCCAACTTCAAAGAAAAGCAGTCCATACGATAAAATAAGATCAAACAGAAAAGCAACAACTAGTCGAAAGTATGCAAATACCAGTATCTGGCATGAAAGTGATGTCAGTGATACAGAGAAAAAAGACAGACCCTGCGGAAATGCCAATGTCTGTCTTATGGCTTTTGATAAGGTATCCTCAAATCCTTTGTATGACGATTTTACTTTCGATGAATTAGAAAATGCCTTCAGCGAACTACTTGAAGAACACAGAAATGTGCTTGACAAGTATAAGCAATCTCGAAAAAAAATTAAGGCATACACAACCGAGATAGCTAGACTGTCCAGTCTTATTGAAGACATTAAAGAGACGTCTACTACCGGTAACACGGAAGAGATAGCCAAGCTTAAAGTAGACTATCATGAGGCTATCCTCAAAGTTGAAAAGAAAGAAAGGGACTATGTCAAAATACCAGAGTTATATGACATAGAGAAGAAGAAGCACTTAGTCACAGAACAAAGACTTTTAGACATGACTGCTAAATATGAAGAGTCTTTTGCGGTTTCTAAAAAGTTAGAAATCAAGTTAGGCAAATAGGCAATACCTGTGACAGCCTAAGTTTAGTCCTAATGCTAAGTATACACCTAAGAGGACTAAAACTTAGAAAGCACGAAAGAAACACGACTATCACCATGCTTTCACTTATAGGTTTTCAAAGAAACGAAATAGCATGTCAACACAGATTCCACTAACACGTTTTCAAAACTCACTTGCACATATTGTGGTACTCATGGACACATATCACAGTATTGTTTAGCAAGAAAACTTGTTGACAATTGTATATTATTTTGGAGACCTAAGACTAATCAATATGAACCATTCAGTAAATGGGTACCAAAGGATTCATCTACTTGTTTTGTAGGTGGACCCTCAACCCTCTCATGCTAAAAGCAAGTGGATCCTCGATAGCGGATGTTCGCGGCACATGACTAGTGATGCATCTTTGTTCGCCACGCTATCGATAAAGAAAGAAGGATACGTCTCCTTCAAAAATAATCTGAGAGGTGATATCATTGGTAATGGCACTATTCGTATATGTCACGACCCGCACTAACCGTGAGGGTACGAGTACGTAACAGCGCCCAACCTACGCCGCAGTGTCGACGGTAGAACGCTGTTCTAGGTCATGAACTATAACTACATAACATGAATATACTCTCCAAAAGGAGGCCAACACAGAGGTACAACTCAATCACAATCTAAGGTAGAATGTAGCACAATGGAAATAGATAAGAAATCCTCAACTGAGGTACAGCAGAATGAAATAACAAAGTCTCAACAACTATCAGTCTCAACATCTCTAAAATATACAACTCTGAAAATAAAGACAACAGCTAAACACGAAAAGGAAGAACAATCTAAGCTATCTACACTATGCAAGGTATCGTCCTCAGCAGCTGCCTGAACCTCTCCTGGGGTCCAGATCGCGAGTGTCATCTAGGCAAACTCCAAGTAAGGGGTGCAGGGTTCCTCATCATCCTCTGTAAAATTTTCAACAGGTCCAGTCAGGACGGGAGCGAGCACAAAATATCTCACGCAGTTCATAACAGGTAAGAAAATATAACGTACAATAGAGTAAGATACATGAAACGCTGAAAGAAGATGTATATGAAAAACAGAAGGATATGATAATAGGAAATATCTATACATGATAAGTAAGAACTGTAAAAAATATGTGATTTAGAGTACAATATGGTTATGTAAACGGGTTAGGTTATACAATAGAATGGGACTCCTTTGTACGTGGGTGTACAATGGTCATATACAATTTCTTATACAATAGGATTGATCACATAACTATTTCTACTCTCCCTCCCCAATCAATACACAAGGATCCAATTCAGTTACGTTACCTTATACAATGGCTTGTACAATGGCTTGTACAATAGCGTATACAATAGAGCTCAATGTGATAATGAGTACAATATGCACAATGAGTGTACAATGATAAGGGTATTCAATAAATACAATATGTTAGTGAAACGCACATCACAATATGTTTTTAGTGAACACAAAGGAGATAACATCGCAAAAGAAGATCCATATAGTACCAATCCGTGTTACCAACGTGTCAGCATCAAGTAAATTAATCTACGGCAAGAATAGACGTTCTAGCAAGTATGAAACGGTCAGAGAATGTACTCGCCTCGTATCTGAATGTCTGAAGTAAATGTACTGTCCGAGATGAGGTACCTAACTCCTAGTTAGAGCAACACAAGTCAAGATGTATACAAGGGATGATAAATGTAATCTACAATGCATCTGCATGCTGTCTAGGTCGAACTTGGCCAAAATCAACTCTTGGTCAACTCTGGTCAACTACACTAGTCAAACTAGGTCAACTAGGTCAAGACTGACCCAAACAAGTCTAATAAGTCTCACTAGGCCTAACCAAGCCTAGTCTAGCAATCACACACCAATCACAAGCCATACTAGACTACCAACACACAATCATTGGTGTATTCATACCATACACATAGGCCTTATGCCCTATAGTCCACATCACACATATTTCATATATTATATATATCTATCTATATACACATACATGTATATATCAATAGGAAATCTCTATTTATCACATTAACACATTCAGCCATATGTAATATATATATATATATATATATATATATATATATATATATATATATAGAGAGAGAGAGAGAGAGAAGAGATGTGTATGTGTTCATGGGTTTGTGTGTCATGAAAGTGCACAAGAGCATGTGTGTGTGATGATTTTTAGAAATGTGTGTGTGTTTGTGTGTGTGTTGAGGAAAACAGTGTAGTGTGAAGGGTAACGTGTGAGGAAGTTCATTTGTGATTCATATGGGTGTGTGAGAGTGTATGTTATGGTGTGAGGAATGTCACATGTGGGTAGGGTTGTGATAGTGTAGAGTGAAAGTCATGAAGCAAGTTTCAGTTTTGGCATATTAGGGGTATTTCCAATAACAGTTAATATAGGCTACTTAACACAAGCCTCAAACTCTCATGACAGTTATATGAAACAAATCATAGCTAAAATCTGGAAAAACAGTTGACAGGTTATTTGGAAAATGTGTGTAAATATGGAATGAAACAGTGGCATGTGTGTGGGCAGTGAAAGAATAGGGAATAAAACAGTGTGCAGGAATCAAAATGACATAGTTAGCCTATTAAAACCCAGGAATTTCAAGAATCAAATCTCAGTCTTAAGGAAAACTAAATGACAGTTCTATATGAACAATTTAAAGAAAAGGAAATCGATTTGACATTCAAATTAGATTTAAGGGAAGGAAATCAATTCGGCTATGGGATTGACAGTTGGAAATTGAGCTATTGATAGTTAACTTGATAAACTATTCCACATTCAACAATGAAACCAAAACCCATTCAAAGTATGAGAATTTATCTCCAATGATCATTCTATTTCAGTTTCAAACTGGAATTAAAACAGGAATTGACAGTTTACATGAAACAGTTGATAGAAAATGATAACCCAATCCATCATTCGAATTCAAACATAAAAACACTAATACATGCATGAGAATTCACATTAAATGGTCATTCAAATTCAGTTTAAAAAGAAGGAAAAAGAAAACTAATTCTCAGTTAAGGAAAGGAATCAATCATTCAATTTTTGTTAAAACTGGGAACCAATTCAATGTAACAGCCCACAACATCTCTGGATAGCATGGTGTCAGGTGAGGGTGTCTCAGGTTCAATGTGACAGGAAACATGAAGGAAGAGGGTGTGTAAGTGAAATATAATAGCATGTGTGTGTGTACAAATACAAAACAGGACTTGGGGAAATCAATTTCCAGGTTTTACATTTCAATCTAACATTCAAACTATATTCAAAACTTAATCTCAGTTTAAACAATGCAATGCCCATGTACTTCTCAGGGATTTTCGAATTATACATACCAACAGTTTTCAGGTTACAAATGTGTGATAAACAGTCATTAAATCCTGAACTAAACATGGCTATTTAATCATTCAAATCATTTTTAAAAAAAACAGGAATTAAACTTTCAGGAAAACATGTGAATTCAAAACTCAGGAAATGGTGGTTGTGTGTGTGTTGATCTCTGAAATTTAGGAATAAGAAAACAGTGTATCAAGGCATTGCAATCCCAACGAATTCTAGGACTCTTCATAAATTCAACACAAGAGAATGAATCCTCACAACCTAAACATGTAAACTAATAAAACAGTAGCAACCACATGATTTAACATCTAATTGAAATCAAAATGAAATAATAATGGTTTAATAGGGATTAACTTAACCTTCAGTAATCTAGTACATGTGTACATGAATTAAACATGTTACTCACCATCTAGTTTCAGTCTAAACTAGAATCAAATCCAGAATTAACTAATAGTGAACTAACATGATGTATAGGAATTAACATGACAATTTAACATTCAATCAATTTTCAGAAAATGGAATCAACTCAGGATTGAAATCAGTGAATACATATATTTCAGCTCAACCATCCCAAAACCAAGTTCGAATCAAAAAAAGCTAACACCAATCGATAAACTACATAGCAGTGATCCATTACACCTATGTGAGTGATTCTCACATGGCAAATTAACTTCAAACAAAATCAGTTCAACAGAAACGAATTCCAGAAATCACACACTGAAAACGTGTATCAGTAGAATAGGGAAATTAGCAACTCGTCATTCAAAACATGTCAATTTACACTTAAATGGTTGGTAATGATACTAGAGTATGAGCACGTGTCCAACCATTCATCTCGTGTCCAAAAACTGGATACAAGTGTCAAATTTCGAAATGGAAGAATCATCTACACTGGCAGTGAGGACTGCCTCGTGCAGCCATGTCGAGTCCAATAGGACTCGACACACAACACGAGAAGGGTCGTGTCCGTGTCCCGTGATAGAGTGGGTCTAGGGCTAGGGAATAGACACCCTGAATCGGGTCTAGACCGTGTCGTGTCCGAACTAAACGGGCGTATCAGACGCGATTTTTTGCGCGTGCACACAGTGAGAAAATCAGTGTGGGCTCGATATCTCCTTAATCAATCAATAAAATCCTACGAAATTTTATGGGGCTCGTGTCAGTCATCTAGGAAACGTACACACAAAATTTTGGGTCACGAAGTGTCGTGTCCGTGGAGAACTGGGACACGGGCAGCAGGGCACCCGACCGAGCCCCCGTGCTGCGTGTCCAGCACCAAAACTGACACGAAAACTGACACAAACACAAATCAGTCTTCACAAAAATTGCTACACATACCTAGATCTAGAGATCCATGAAATTAGAATTCAAAAATACGAAAATAAAATTCTCACAGACGTTTCATCAAACACATGCACCCTAACACTGGTTCGTGTCCGATACGGACAAGAAATGGACATGACTCAATACGAAACCAATACCTACAGCTAGGGGACACCTAGGGCTTCCTAACCATGCAAAGAAATCAAAATTTGGTGGAGGTAATAGGGATTTACCAATTGGTGTTGTTTCTCAAAGAAAAGCTTCAAAATGAGGTTTCTCCTAGCTATCCCCAGGCTCCAAATTGTCTCCAAACTGTAGTTGGCCTCCATGAATAGTAGATAAACCCAAATTAGATCACCATGGAAGAAGTTTGGATGAAAAAAGATTAATATTGAATAAAATAGGAAAAAGTTTCAATGGAGGCTAACATTGTTCTTGCAAAATGAAGAGATGAACAAAAGGAGGCAAGTGGTTGAGAGGGATTGTATAGGGACATGCCCTAAGTGACCAGCCATAGGATATTAGGGTTAGGGTTTATGGGATTTGATCTAGGGCTATCATTCCTCCTAATCAAATCAAGGGCCTACAACCTAGGTTTCACACATGACTTAAATGCAACCTGGTTAACTCTAACTAACATGACTAAATCAAAACTAATCAATACTAACCATCACTAACCATGGCTAGCTAAGTCTATGTATGACTAATCTAGGTTAGGTCAATCTAGGTTAGGGCTAAACATAACACAAGGCAATTGAGTAATTAATGATTAAAACACACCATCCCATTAATCATATTAAATTCCAATAAAATATATATTAAATTCAATTAATTCAAAATGACCAAAATACCCTCAAGCTAAAATAATAAAAGACCCTAATCACATGGCTAGTCTCTAGGGTAGACAGTCTCTACGGTTTCACTAGCAAAACACCAAAATCACAAGTCATGATTTTAAATAGTTTTAAAATAATTAAAAATCACTAAAAATCTTATTATTATTTAAATATCATAATTAATTAAATCAAAACACAAAATTTCAAAATTATCCTCATTTTAGAAACTGGGTGTTACAGTATATCTCCTTATCCTGTAATAAAAGATGTTTGTCTAGTTACAGAATTGAAATAAAACCTATTAAGCATAAATCATTTGGCTGATAATGGTTATGGTATCAACTTTGTGAAAGACAAATGTACCATATATGATATCACTACAAGAAAACATGGTTTTTGTGACATGTAAAGTTGTCACAGAAATTATGAAAGTCGTCGTAACACATCTTCTGTGACGAGTACAGTGACGACTTATTTTCGTAGCCTATACCTCCGTAGCTAAAAGTACAGGTGACGACCAAATATCGTTGTCACAGAAAGTTCTCTACTGTGACAAGAATATGTTGTCAGTGATAGTAAATTGTTCGTGACAACAAAATTCATCACTAAAAATATTATAAGTGGCGCACAATATTGTCACAAAATAGCTTTTTATTGTAACTAAAAATAAATAATTTTTTTGACAAAAATAAAAATTATTTTTGTGACGACATTTGCTATCACAAAACAACTTTAGTAACACTTTTATTGTTGCCACAATAAACGTATATGTTTAGTGACAAGTACATGTCATCATTGTAAACACTTGCAGTAACACATTTATTATTGTCACCATAGTGTACACTTTATACGTTTGATGGAAATCAATTGTCACGAGTATTTTTTTTTGTCATTGTCATTATACAATAAAAATACAATAACACAATGTAATATCACACAATTCTTGTAGAAGAGGGTATGCATGATTGTGCTCATCTTCCGAGAACACCCCCATCGACTTTCCAATGTAAACCAAAACTAACCTTCATAAATTCTAAAAAGCCTTTGTATAGACGACTAACTCTAAAGTAATAATAGACGACAACAACATGAAAAGTAATTATAACAATTCTCAAAAAGTAATTATAATGCTCCACAAAATTCAGTACATATAACATGAAGAGAAGTAATATTGGTACTTATAAAATAAAGAGTATCCAAAGTAGCTGGTACATAAAACCTAGAGTAATCTATAAATATAAACTGATGATCAATTGCATATGCAGCTCCCGTCTTGGTGATGATCAATCTTTAATGACCTGTATAAATTAATAAAGAGATTGTTTTGAATATTACGTAAGCATATATGTATAAGAAAAAAATTGTCAAGAATTCATACAATAGAAGCAATAAGAATAGAAAAAATGACACAAATGTTTGCAGTTTAGTTCAAAAGATAGAAGTAATGTGTCTTTATATTTACTTGATAAATGAAAATATCATGTATCTTGTTTTCGAACAATTACCAGAGTTTGTAACTCTTGTATTTGTAGGAACTGAAATATCTGCAGACTGTGACGAAGAGTCGAAAAAGTAATTGGTGTTACAGTAGATTGCACCACTGCAATAAAAAAAATTATTACGCATGTCATAATATGGTTTTCCAAGAACAGTTGACCTCTAGATGATATGAACAGTCACGGACAGTGTCAAAGATAAAATTTTCTAGAGAAACGTTACACCAAACAGGCAATGCATGAGAGAAAGGATCGTGAAGATGACCGCTATGAATCAATTTTCAGCACAACCAACGTGATTTATGTAAAGTTTAACAAAAGGGTTTATAACATTGGTTTTAAACATATTGAACTTTAAATGAAGAATTGCAAATTTACAAACTGAAATTACAAACAAAATAATATACCAGATTATACTGAGATGCATTTTTTTTAAAAACCTCCGGGCCGGCCATAGGCCAAGCCCTAAAGCAGCGGGCAGGAGGGGCATTGGGAAGGAGTTAGGGCCGGCTCTATCTCCATATATATATATTTTATATATATATATATTTTTTTTTGTTATATATATATATATGTGTGTATATATATATATATATATATATATATATATATATATATATATATATATATATATATATATATATATATATATATATATATATATATATATATATATATTTTATTTTTTTTGCAAGCAAAGAAATGAGGGCCACTGTATCTTTGTTCAGTTAATAAGAAGAAGGTAGGTAGTCTACCAAAATTATCAAAATAAAACAAACTTAATATGATAGCTACGTTCAACATAAAACCTCTGAATTTGAAACTAAAAGATGAGAAGGTGTTTTAAGAATACTTACTTTGCCCTTAACAAATCTTTCTCCCTTTTCTTCACCAGTTTCCTTCGTTCTTCAATGGAAATCCTTTGGCGATCCAAGTCGTTAAATTCATCATTGATTGCTCTAAGTTCTTCTCGGAGAAGACTTTGCTTTTGAAGTTTCTCCTCCAATTCATTTTGAAGATTCTCAATTTCTGAATCAGCAACAGTATCACTCCTTGCCTTATCTATCTTTTCTTTGCACGTATTGATCATTTTCTGGTATTCTTCTAGAGTGGTCTCGACCTCGTTCACATCGGCGCGGTGCGCAGAATGGAACGTCCTCACGCCTTCGATGGCCTACATGAGGACGTCGACGTCCTTGTTGTTCCTGAGGATGTCGATGAGATCGTCCCCAAATTAGAGAAACTTCTCGACGTCTGCTCTTGCTCCGACTTCGCCCATCCCAAAAAGAGAAAACCTGCCTCGAACTCTTGGAAGCCTTTTGTCGAACACCTCGTGTGCAGTATAGAGAGAGAGGGAGAGGACGTGATTAAAACACTAAAAATAGAATTTTATTGAGGATGGTTGACCTGCCATGCGAGCGCACCCAATATGGCAAAGGTCTGCTATGTAACAAAAAGAAACATACCACCGCTGGTGATTAAGCTCGTCTCTCCTCCCCCCAATCCTGCAAAAATTGGAACCCTGCCTCCATAAATATTTCACATAACCGAACTAGAACTAACAATATATGTACATCAACAACATGATCAATATCTTCAAGACTCTTCAAGACGTGATCAGACTAGCAATCGTCGACCTTGCCATGTCTGACAGACTCTCGACCAACGCGATCCGAAGAACTCAAGTCCACAGACTTTAAAACCACATGTCGACGTTATCGATTAGAAATCACCAAAAAAATAAATAAAATTAAAACTCCAAATAGACATCAATAAAATGTTTAAAAAAACACATCGGGAAAGAGTGTTCAAAACAAACAATTTCAAACCTGAAACGAACCCAAAGACTTTAAAAATTCACCTGAAACGAACCCAACGATTTTACAAATTCTTACTTTATATCTAGAGACAAACCAACGTATCTCAATTAAAAACCTGAAAAAAAAATCAAACATGAGACGAACCAAAAGATTTTACAAATACTTGGTTTGTAGATCTAAAGCCAAATCAACAGACCTCCATAAAAAAATAAGAATTTCAACCTACGTACCTGAAGAAAAAGAGAGAGAACCAAGAGAGACAACTTTCAAATATTAAAAATAATTTGAAAAGAAACTAACCTGGAAAATTGAGGTAAAAAAATATTTGGATCTATATCTACAAAATAATCAGTTAATTTAATGAAGGAAAACGAAAAAAAAGAAGAAAAGATTGAGAGTAACCCTAGAGAAACGTGGGATGATATATATGATACTAACAGGATTCCAAATCCGGTTGGAGACTTGCGAATATTTGATGATTTTTTTTATACAGCCGGATTATAAATAGGATTGTGATATTTGATGTAAAATTTTTTGGTATAGTCAAATCTTGTTACAATTTAAATGGTAATGTCAAAATAGTATCAAAATAGGATATATTTTTTATTTAACTTTTTTAAATTTATTTAAAGTTTTTGTTACAAGAAATAAATTTCTTCTATGTGACTAGTACTTTTGTGTGACGTACAATTATTTGGTAACTAAAAAAAACTTTTAAGTGACAAGAATAAAATTTTAATCTTGTGGCTAATACGTTTATGTGACAATAATATTTTCTTGTAACTACAACAAAATTTTTTAGTGACAACTATTTCCCTTATCACACATAACTTGTCTATAAAATCATAATTTAATTTCAGTGACCACATTAAGTGACGACCAATAAAAACATGGTCACTAAATGTTTTAATTGTGTGACGAACAATAACAGTTGTCACAGAAACAAATTATGAGTGACAACAAAAATTATTTGTCACCGAAATATTCATTTCAGTGACAAGTTTTACACTTGTCACGGATCACTTGTCACGGAAACCCGAATTTCTTGTAGTGATGTCATCTGGTAATCCCGTATATGAAGGGATTAGAGAAGACAATATTTATGTTTTCTTTCTGGAGAGTACTAATAATGCAGGAAGATGCCTAGTAGCTAATCTAGATGAAAGCTGGCTATGACATATAAGACTAGGACATGCTAATATGGACACTATCTCACGACTGAGCACTAAGAAGCTGGTAAAAGGACTCCCTGAGATTCCATTCAAGAGAGATATGGTATTGTAGAAGCATGTAATTTCAGAACCAGAAAGTCTATGCACCAGACTACATGCGCCAAAGCTTGGACAAAGTACTTCACAGCAAAAAGCAACAATTATAGACATAGAAAGAGGACTTTTTATTTAACATATAAAAGTCTATTACATGTCTAAGAAAGACTGTACAAAGGAGAAAGAAAAGATCCTAAGTCTACAGCCAGCAATCAACATGCGCCCTCGGCCAAGCGCATCCCAACATGTACCCTCAGCCAGGCGCATCCTTTTCAGCAGTTCAGTTATGTGCACCCTCAGTTATGTGCATCCCTTGGGCAGCTCGGTTATCCCTTCAGCAGCCCAGTTATGTGTCGCTCTTCTAGCCAGGCTCACCTGATAAATGCTTCGACTAATGAAGCATTTATTGAGCAGAACGAGGGTGGCAATCAACCCTCTAGCCCAGGAAGGGAAAAGAACCACAAGCCAACCTGTGGCCAGGGGAGGCTTTGAAAGAGCCTCCAAAGCCAAAGGAAGATCGTGATCGAAACCGCGGCTAAAGGAGCAGCTTTCAACACAACCAGAATGGGCTACACCCATTTTGAAGGAAGAAAGAGCCACCAAAGCCGTAGCATCGCAATTCCGATCTACGGCTCTTCCTGCACAACGGAGACGAGGCTCGTACATCCCTATCTTTGGATGCAACAGGCACCTTCCGCCTGCCTCGGAAGCCCTCGACTTCGACTTTTGGATGTAACAGTCACCTTTAAGTGCATCAATGAAGACATTGCGTCGCATCTTCACCCTCGGGAGCATCTCGTCAAACAGAATGCATTCGAGTAAACGAATTCATGTCGGAAGGACGTAAGAGAATGAGAAGCAAACCCTCTCTCCATGCCACTATTTATAGGCCGGGCAGATCAAACCCAAGCGCCAAGTGGATGGCTCTCCGAATTCCGTACAATGAATTTGTATTAAATGGATGAACCGGACGCTTCAAATTCAGCCAAGTCAAAACGGCTATTTAAAGCACTCGAAAACATAACAGTTGTACCATCAAAGACGTCTTACGAAGCGGATGCGCCGGCCAGACCGCGCATCACACAGACGCGCCCTTTAACATCAAGCACATCACATAGACGCATCCTTCAGTACCAAGAGCATCACAGGGGATGTGCCCCCATGCGTCCCCATGCGTCTAGTGGAACGCCAACCGTCGCGCCCACTCAGCTGTCCATCGAATGTCATAAACATTAAATGCTGAACTGACAGAGTTGGCAGTACGCCTCCAAAAGTCTGAACAGTCGGCAGCTTTTTCAGAAGATGAAGCATCGCCAACGTCAGCATCATCATTACTCCCCTCCGACGGCTACTGCCACGTGGCCACCCAACCATCTCGCATGTGCCTCCGCGGCCATGCGCCCAAATCTGCATACGCCTCAAAAGCGGTGCACCTCAGACTTTTCACTGATCCCTAAAGACATAAGGAAAGTCACAGTTACAACTCTGCATGCGCCTCAAAAGCCATGCGCCCCAGACTTCTTCCTGATCCCAAAAGACAGGAGTAAAGTCACTACTGAAGCTCTGCATACGCCTCAAAAGCCATGCGCCCAGAATGGTTCGTGACTCCTAAAGGTTACGAGCCAAAGTCTCCTCATGCGCCCAATCCTAGGCACATCCTACCAGATCATTCCCTCCACCAAATCCGGGATCTCCGAGCCATGGGTCGACGACACGTGTCCTTTGACTCAACTCATCCAAGATCTCAACAACAGAAAGATCTTCTTCTCCGCTACGTGCCGGTTCACAACAGCAACATGAAGAAGACAACCCCCTTGATCAGGGCGCATCGTCCATGCCCCTCCATCAGCAATCAATACGTGGCGTCCCCGCGTATAGGTGCATCCTACATATGTGCGTATGAGCAGCCAGCCTGCAAAACTATAAATAGAGGGATCATTTCCTTCTTTTGGACACACACGGACCAACCTACGTGCACACATATCAACTTCCACAGCGAACAGAAAGAAACTTCGCACCACCAGAGAGGCAGATACAGACACTCAACGTCTTCCTCCTCTCAGCAAGCTCCAGCACCCAGAGCAATCCAGACCTTCAGAGAACCGATAACCGTCGTCAGATCGTCAACGGAGTCATACCACTCACTCCATTGGTACAAGGAACCCAAATTAAACAAAAGTGTACTCCTAGGACTACGCCTAAGTTCTATATTGTAACACTGTTCTGTTTGTATTAAAATTTACAATCAAAGAATTTTAATGGTAAACAAGCTGGCGACTCTGCTGGGGACCTCTTTCTCCTCCAACGAGAAAGCTGTGTCATAATTCGACGACGTGAAGGTGGGCTCCTTCCACAAGATGCTGGTCGTATGCCTCAATCAACAGGCGTATGAGGAGTTCATATCTGAAGACAGTGCGAGTCCTTCGAAGCGGTTGCCAAAACTGAAGAAGACCCGCCTAGTCTGGGTGCGCAAGGTCGACGCCTCGGGCACCACCACCGAAGGGGATGCGCCAATCCAGCCTTCCCTTCCTGCTGACGTCCTCAGCAACCAAGATGTGCCAGCTGGTACAGCACATCTCTCGGGGAAATGTACGGCTAACCACGTTCCCCAGCCATCTCCTTCTCAGGTGAAGAAGATGCGTCGACGGAGCAGGGGCACAGCCAATGCCCCGCGTATCACCTCTGATGCGCCACAGAAGATCTCTGTCTTTGACAGACTCACTCGCTGTAGTGGCGAGGAAAATTTGGATTCTGAGTACTATGCGCCCCAGCGGCCTGGTACGAAGAAGTCCAAGACAGCACGGGCCATGCGTCCCAAACGTGCTATGCCAGCAACAAGCCAGAAGCATGCACTCACAATCATGCGCGCTGCTGATGGTAAGTTGTACAAGGTCGACTCGAGTGTTGCGGCGCCGAGAACGAGCCGACCTTCAAAGTTCTTGTCTCACTTGGGCACATCTACTGCGTGCACAACCAAGTCGAGTAAGGGAAATCCAGTGGTCTTGAACTCATGCACCTCCTCTGGTTGTGCGTTTGAGGTCCGTTCAAGTCACTCCAAATATTGTGGTTCCCCCACTACTGATCGGGATGCCTGTTTGGTATTAGATCAGGGGGCACGGCACTCACTTGACTACCCCGGCGCTTGGCCTTGCCATGTGCCTAAAGGGGGTGCGAAGGTGGCACTCTCCTCCAACGATCTGCGTAACGTGATTACTTACAAGCGCCGATCAGGAGAGTTGACTGACAAGCATGATGCGTCTCTCACGGGGCATACTTGTGCTGTGGTCACCATCAACTGCTGTTGCAAAGCGGCAGTCCCACCAAGGCAGTCGGTATTCCAGCGGCTGCAATCATCAACACCTCTCCGACGTCGCCTCGAGAAGAAGGTGTCAACAGAAGAGGAACCAACGGCTGCTTCATGCAACGTGATCACCAACTCCTCGTCAGTCCGAAAGACGACTGGCGGTCTCTCTTCCTCGTCCAAGAGCCAGCCGAGGAAAACCAAGACAGCTGTCTCATCCTCCGGAGTGTTCGAAGGCACTCGAGCGAGGAAGTAGTTCTTGGAGGAAGCTGGGGTAGTCAGACCCTTGTCAAGCCACTTTTCGAAGATGAGTGTGTCCAAAGCACACTTGGGGCAGATCCTCGAGGCGAAGTCAGCCTCCCAGAAGCCCCAGAAGACGAGGATATCCTCCAGAACATAGCTGGGGGTAGTCTAGCATCTACGGAACCGAGTTTCGGAGACGAAGAGGCCCTTCAAGACGGTGCTGAGGGTAATCAGGCCCTTGCAGATACGCCTGTGGTGAATGTTCTTCCGAACATAGCCGGGGGTAGCCCAGACGAAGCTCCAGAAGAGGCAACTCCCCTACAAGGGAGTGAGGCTGAGAGTGAGGCCTCAACTCATCCATCCACTCTCGGCCGCATCATGACAGTGAACCTGACTGAGGCTGAGGTCGAGTCTGATGCGCCACCAACAGACCTCGTCCAGCGCATAGATACCCTGGAGGGAGGACTCAAAACCCTCTCTGCCTCTATGCAAATACTGACTCAGGCAGTGTTTGAGATACGGTCAGCTTTAACCAGGACACCTTCTACCGGTCCCGATCCAGGGGCCAATGGAGAGTCGAGTGTACCCCTTCAACGGGTATCCTCGGACGCAGGTCGCCAACAAGCACCTCGGACGTCAGAGCCCTCAAATGCTCAACATCCGGTGGTACCACCTTCCCCGACTCCCAGCTCCACGGAAGACGTGGTCGAGATGATCAGGGACCTGTACGAGCGCTTTGAGTCCAAGACGAGACAAGAGGAGCGCCAGAAAATGGGCATCCCCCAGCCTTATCCCCTCGAGTGGAACAAGGTAGTTTATCCTCCAAAGTATAAACCACAAATACTGACGCCGTACGACGGAAAGGACTCTCCTCGTCGCTACCTGACGTATTTCCAGTCTCAGATGGGACATCTTCCGAAGGAGGACGCGCTTCTTACCAGCATATTTGTTGGGGCACTGAAAGGAGTGGCGTACGACTGGTACTGCAGCCTCCCCGACAATTCAATATCTTCCTTCGATGACCTGACGCGCCTCTTTCTCGACCGTTTCTACGACGGCGGGAAGGACATGACAATGGCGTCCCTTATAGAGATACGCCAGAAGGAGAAGGAAACAGTTCGAGTGTTCATCGAACGCTTCCGACAGGCCTGCTTCAGACTGCCCCCGGGCATGCCAGAACATGCGCTTCTCTCCTCCTGCAGCATGAACATGCTGCCTACAGTCAAGCTCTGGCTCAAATCTACTCCTCCTCCCGACTGGAGCTCCTTGATCATTGAAGCAGAAGCCGCAGAGAAGAAGGCAGCCAACGCTCGTCTTCTGGGAGTCAGTTTCCCTGCCTTCGAGGATAAGGGAAAACGGCCTGCAACCAACAACCCCGTACGAGAGGCAAAAGGAAAGCAGGCATTGACTGTCAATGCCTCAAAAGGTGCATCAGCACCTACTCAGAAGCCTCCACTTGCATCGAGGCCGAAGGAAGTTTATTCGTTCAACGATGAAGACACCCTGCAGCTCTTTGAGATACTGAAGCAGGGCGACAAGATCAAGCTTCCGGACCCTAAGCGTCCAGATGAGGTTGGGAAAGTGGACAACCCGAGGTACTGTCACTACCATCGGTTTGTCGGACACCCAACCAAGGACTGCTATGTCCTCAAGAATTACATCCAGCGTATGATCAATGCGGATGTAATCTCCGTCGACTACGAAGAGAAGACGGTGTCAGCCAACGTGGTGTCACTCCAGTTTGGCACCCTGCTGCCGACTACAACACAGGATGGCGTCGTCCCCATCCCTAAGGCGACAATGGAGGTGGTTAACTTACCACCAACCCGTAACAACGTGAGTAGACTCATCCCACTCACCACATCTCGAGGAGATATCCTGTGGGTTCACCCCGATCTCGTCTCCGAGGTGACTCAACTGGAGGTACGCCCTACCTCCAAGCCCAAAGACAGGAAGATCAAGTCTTGCTGCATGGTCTCTTCTTCAGCGGAAGAGGCACTTCCTGTGCAGATGCGTTCACAACAGAACGCCCAACCCGACGAAGCTGTCGTCAAGGTGGTGCCTTCTGGTACCGTCCCTGCTGTCCAGGACGAGGGCCCGTCTAAGCCCTCAGCATCCAATAAACAAAAGTAGATAGAGGCCCGTTTCGATAGGCCTCTGTGAAAAGAGAACGCTTCGGGGCTAGCCAGGCCGCACAACTTCGACATACTGGCGCAACTCGCCAGTACTCCTGCCCGCCTATCTCTGTTCGAGCTCCTCCGTCTTTCCAAAGACTCCCGAGAAGCTCTCTGCGAAGCTCTGAAGGATGCTGAATCCTTTCTCAGTCAGGTCAAGCAGCCGGAAGATCTTCCGACTGTGTGTAAGCACTGTCACTGTACGGAGGAGGTTATCCCCAATATAACCTTCACCCAACAGGATATGTTGCTCAAACACAATCGATACAACAGGCCGCTGTATTACACATGGTACATCGGTTCAGTCAAGGTGAAGCGGATTCAGATCGATCCGGGGTCTTCCCTCAGCATCATCCCGAAGATGCTGCTCTCAACACTGGGGATCTCAATGTACCGACTGGCGCATTCCAACACAACAATCAGTGATTTCAACGCCAGCAAAAGCGAACCATTGGGCAAAATACGACTAAAGTGCCACATCGGTAACCTCAGAACCGAGGTCACTTGTTATGTCGTGGACGCTGAAGTCAACTACAATATTCTGTTGGGTCGCCCATGGCTGCACGAGTACATGGTGGTGCCATCCACGCTCCACCAATGTATGAAGTACGTGTCCACCAACAACGTCATCCGTACGGAGTTTGCGGACATCGACCCCTTCAAAGGGATTGTAGCCTACTTCACCGATACCGACTTATACAAGTCATCTGACGAGGAGAAGGCCAATGATGCTGATGACGAAGTAGAAACGGTAGCAGAGCCGGACATGGAGCCTGAGGTCACTCCCGATGCTCCTTTGAAGATCCGACTCAAAGGCAAACCGCCTCAGAAGTTGCCCCCCATGAGCATTAAGCTATCCGGGAAAGCACCAGCTGCTCCTGAAGCTCCCCTGAAGATACGGCTCAAGGAAAAGCTGCCTCAAACATCGGCTCCCCTTGTGGCAAAACTACAGGGGAAGGCGCCAATCACAGAGGCACAGCGGAGGCACCTCTGAAGGTGCGTATTAAGGGCAAGCCGTCGCCATCCCAGCCGCCACAGAAGGCCCATGTAGTCCTCTCGGACTCCCAGATCAACGCTGTGATGGACCCTCCCGATCCTACTCCAGTTCTTACAGATGAAGAGTTGGGGGAATATATCTCGGCCGATGTAGATGCCCCATCTCTCGATAATGTAATCCCACGGGATAAAATCTCGCATTTCATCAATAATAGAGTGTCTTTTAATTATTCTAGTCTTCCACATTGGAATGCCATGTATACATTAGATAACGCTCTACGGTCGTTGCAAACACAAATAACGACCGTTCATCATGTAAATCGAGTAGTCCCGTCCCAAGGGGTCTGTTACATAGTCCCACCACGGAGTCGAGACGAAGAATCCATCATCTTTGGCAAGGTCGAGTGTCATCAAGACCTTCCGCCAATCGAGCCAGAACCAGATGCTGGCAGAATACAACTCTATCGGTACACGAACAAGGCAAAGTACCTCATCCAAAAGATGGGTTACGACCTAAAAAGCGACAAAGGCCTGAACTACGGCAAAGGTCGACGTCTCCCTCTCCGCCTTCCAACACCTAAAGGAAAGCCGCATGACTACTACAACAAAACTCGACGGGGGGTAGGCTATGTCACGCCGCCGTCAACTCCAGAGAGTTCAGACGCAGAGGAAGTTGAACATTCTCACTCATCTGAAGCGTCAACATGGGATTCCGATACCAGTGTCGAATCTATCTTCAAGAGAGTGCTGTCAGCCAACATGACATCTTTATAATCTCAAGAAGAAGAAGGCGAAGACCAAGCGCCGGAATTCTTCGAAGAAGAACCCTGGGCTCAACGCCTGGGACAACAATGGGAGTCTCTTTTTGAATTACGTGAACCTCCCACCGAAGACGAAGTCGAGCAGATCGATCTTGGGGATGGATCTTCTTCCAAACCCATCTTCGTCAGTAAAAGCCTAAAAGGAGAAGATCGAGAATCTTTAATCCAGCTGGCTAAAGAATATATCGACGTCTTTGCCTGGAGCTACGAAGATATGCCGGGACTTGATCTCCAGATTATGATGCATAGGTTGAACATCTTTCCTGATGCCAAGCCATTCAAGCAACAACAGCGGCGCTTCCGTCCGGACATCATGAACGCCATCGATCAGGAGGTAGACAAACTCTTGACTAGCAGCTTCATCCGTGAAGAGCAACACCCAGATTGGGTAGCCAATATCGTTCCCGTCACCAAGAAGAATGGGAAGATACAAGTCTGTATCGACTTCAGAGACCTCAACTCTGCTTGCCCGAAGGATGAATTCCCGCTTCCAATCACCGACGTGATGATCGACAACACATGTGGCTTCGAGCACATGTCTTTCATGGACGGGTATTCGGGCTACAACCAGATCAAGATGTTCTCCGATAACGTAAAACATACGTCATTCAGGACTCCAAAGGGCTTTTTCTGCTACACAGTGATGCCCTTCGGCTTGAATAATGCTGGTGCGACATACCAACGTGCTATGAACACCATTTTTTGTCAACATCTTCGTAAGACAGTCGAATGCTATGTCGACGATATCGCAGTCAAGAGCCATCTCAAAGGAGATCACATGCAAGACCTCAAGACAGTCTTCGACCTCATGCGGGCGCATCAACTCAAGATGAACCCCGCTAAATCCTTCCTTGGGGTTTCGAGCAAAAAGTTCTTGGACTTCATCATCACGGCGAAAGGCATTCATGTCGTTCCCGAGAAGACCAAAGCAATTCTTGATATGGACCCTCCGAAGAATCTTCGAGAACTTCGAGGCCTACAGGGACGTCTGGCATACATCCGGAGGTTCATAGCAAACCTTTTCGGCAAATGTTAACCCTTCACCCAGCTCATGAGGAAGGGAGTCTCTTACGTCTGGACAGAGGAATGCCAAAAGTCTTTCGACGACATCAAAGCCTACCTGACGAGCCCTCCAGTCCTGGTGGCACCTGTCGCCGGCAAACCATTCCTACTCTACGTCCGTGCCATGGATCATTCCCTCGGCGCCCTGCTAGCTCAGAACAGCGACACAAGCTATGAGCAAGCAATCTACTACCTCATCCGAACTCTAATCGGGGCCGAACACCGGTACAACCCTGTTGAAAAGGAGTGCTTGGCTCTGGTATTTGCTATCCAAAAGACTCGTCGTTAGGTCTCGGGCCAGACAATTCACGTCATTTCTCGAGTCAATCCGCTCAGGGTCCTCATGACGAAGCCAGGATCACTGAACTCCCGGCTAGCCACATGGGCGATCTTGCTAACGCCATACAACATGGTGTTCGTTCCACAAAAGACTGTTAAGGGTCAAGCTCTGGCCGACTTCTTAGCTGCACACCCCATCCCAGAGTCCTCAAGACTCTATGAAGACATCTCGGATGAGGTCCAAGAATCAAATATCATCAAAGAAAGCTCCGTCTGGCGGATGTTTTTCGATGGCGCTTCAAGAACAGGCCCTAAAGGCCAAATCGTCGCAGGAGTGGGGATAGTATTAGTCTTCCCTGATCAGCTGGTCATCCAGCGTGCTTACTCCCTTTCGAAGCCGTGCTCCAACAATGTTGCTGAGTACAACGCGCTCATTATGGGACTCCAGCTAGCGCAACAGCTGGGGGTGAATCATCTGGAAGCCTACGGTGACTCAAACCTCGTCGTAAATCATATCAGAGGGCAATACGAGGTTTGCCATGAAGATTTGATCGCCTACCATGAAGTTGTATTGAACATCATTTCAACCTTCACCGGGTTCTTCATCGAACACGTACCTCGTCTACAAAATCTAGAGGCCGATGCTCTGGCTGGCCTCGCAGCCTCTTTGGCGGCACCCTTCGGAACTCAACACTACGTCACGGTGGTGGGTCGAGACTTGGTCTGCCCTAAAAACAACCTACGCTCACAAGTGGCTCACGCCATATCAACGGGTGCCGGTGTTAACGTCCGAGATTGGAGATTTTCGTTCATCGACTTCGCTGTCTACGGAATTCTTCCAGAGGACCCGAAAGAAGCCATCTCGGTCAGGAGACGCTCTCTTCAATTCTACTACGATACGGCTACTAAAATGCTGTACCGACGCTCCTACGATGGACTTCTCCTTCGATGTTTGTCTAACGAAGAAACAGCCGAAGTCCTTCGAGAAGCTCATGATAGAACCTGCGGGGCCCATCAGCCCGGTCCTAAGTTGCAGGATCGACTGCGACGCATGGGCTATTACTGGCCAACTATGGCCGCTGACGCTATTGAATATGCTAAGAAGTGCCATGCGTGCCAGCTTCACGGAGACTTCATTCATACACCGTCCGAACCACTACATCCTACAGTCGCCTCCTGGCCCTTCGAAGCTTGGGAAATGGACATTGTGGGACCAATCACCCCTCCTTCATCGAGAGGACACCGCTTCATCCTAGCAATCACCGACTACTTCTCCAAATGGGCAGAAGTAGTTCCTCTGGCAGAAGTGAAAAGCTCCAGGGTGATCAGCTTCATCAAGCACCACGTCATCTACCATTTCGGGGTACCCCGGAGGATCATCCACAATAATGGTCCTCTATTCATCAGCCATGTCTTCAGCCGATTCTGTGACAAGAATCGCATTCAAAACGTGGCATCAACCGCCTACAATTCGGCAGCAAACGGATTGGCAGTGGCGTTCAATAAAACTATTGTCAGGCTACTCAAAAAGGTCGTGTCATCTAACAAACGTGACTAGGATGAAAATCTTGGCGAATGGCTTTGGGCCTACCGCACAACGGTACGGACCCCGACAGGCAACACACCATTCTCTTTGGTCTACGGGAGCAAAGCGGTACTGCCTCTCGAGATTCAGATACCCTCACTCCGTGTAGCAATCACAAACCAACTCACAGAAGAAGACAATCAACGTCGTCGTCTGCGGGAACTGGAGGCACTTGACGAAAAGCGTCTTCTAGCTCAACAACGCATAGAACTCTACCAAGCCCGTATATCACAGGCTTTCAACAAGAAGGTCAAGCAGAGGACTTTCTAAGTTGGCGACCTGGTTCTGGCAGTCAGGAGGCCGATGGTGTTGACTCACAAAACACCAGGAAAGTTTGAGCCCAAATGGGAAGGACCTTTCATCATCGAGACGGTATACTCAAACGGTGCTTACCGTCTCGCCAAACCCAATGGAGATCATGATGTCCATCAACGGCAAGTTCCTAAAGAAGTACTACTCTTGACATCTTTCAGACATGTGCTTCCAACAGGGGATCTGTGGACCCAATCATCAGGGCTCACAGACAATTTCCTTCCACAAAATCATACGCTTTCGGAACCCAGCTGTTCCGTGGCATCCTCCAGTAGAAGACCAACCACGTCCACATCACCTCTGAGTTGTTCCCCTACGCCCTACAAGACAGAATCTTACACCCCGTAAGATTACGCTATCCTTCATATTTACCACGTCCATATTACCTCTGAGTAAACATCCCGTACAGACAACCCTCGCGTTGTCGTACATCGATCGCAGAACTTCTACGTCCACATTACCTCTGAGTAGTTTCGTGCATCTCCCAGAGTCATTCCTACCACGTCCATAACACCTCTGAGTAGGAAGATTCTATCATTTGAACCCCATATTTGCCACGTCCACATTACCTCTGAGCAAATACATTGGGTCCTTCAAACTTATTATCTGTATCTAAAACCAAGGTACGCAAAAGATAATAGGTCTACACAAATCATCAAAGTTCATGACAAGCAAAAATGAACACATCGCGGAAAATGGTGTACTTCTTTATTTCTAAAAAAAGGAGAGTAAAGGATTACACTATCCCCAGCAAGAGTTGCAAAAAATACAAAAAGTAGAGACTACAAGCCCTAAATATCCCCAGGGTTGGCGGAAAGCTCTGCAATTCGGCATTTCAAATCTGTCGCCCGAGTCTCCACAGTCGTCAAGAATCGACGTTCAGCTTCTTGATGCATCACGTCAACAGCCTCAGCAGAAGTTTTATTCTCGTGCTTCTCATCAAGCTGCTGTCTCTGCTGAGCCAGGATAAGAGCTCGGAGAGTGAAAGCTGCTTCCTCCTTCTTGAATGCTACGTGTTCAACCTGGACACGTTCAGCGTCCAATATGAGTCAGGCCCGCTAATCCTCAAGGCGGCGCATCTGCACGTCAATCTCCGCGATATTAGCGTCCAATGCAGCTCGCGTCTCCACTGTCTCCCGCATAGACTGAGACAATCGCTCCACCGCAGCTTCAGTCTTAGCCACTTCGCGTTCCCAGACACTCACTGTGGCCTGGTAAGAAGATTCAGTCTCGGCGAGCAGCTTCTCCTTCTCCGCATCTATCAGGACAGAGAGGTCATTTTGCTGGATGCGCTCTAATTCGAAAAGCCGCTGGTCCAACTCAGCCACCGTGGCTTCCAGAATTACGGCCAGGTGATCGTGGCCCTGGTGAACACGGATCAGGTTGATATGAGGCAATGCCAGAGTTCTTGCCGTCGCAAAGCTCCCCTTGGCGTCCGTCACTGCCGACACCCCTCTCTGCAGCATTTTGTACACTGCCTCAATGATGAATTTCACATATTCATCTGCGTCTGCCAGCACCTGCGGCGTCATAGCAGGGGTTGGAGGAACTACTCTAGTCGACAGACCGGAAGAAGACCCGCCGACCTCAACCTGCGAGGCTGAAACCTCGGTATCAGTAGGCTCTTCATCAACAGGGGCCTGACTACTAGTTTGAGGAGCCAAAGGAATAGAAGAAGCTGGGACAGGCGTCGAGATAGTACTCCAAGTGGAAGGAGCAACAGAGGGTTCCATTATATCCTTACCCTTCCCGAACTTGGAAGTACCACCGACGTCAGGGGCCACCTCTCCAATACCTAACGTGCTATCACCAGCCAATACTTCCCCCGGCAGAACGGGAAGATCAACACTTACCTCCCGACTCGTCCCTGAAGTCAGGACCGTCAGACGAGTCTCTTCATCAAATCCCTCTACAGGGACAAGATCTGTCGCTACCACTTGATCGGTAGCCACCTCAGCTTCTGCCGCTGAGTCTGGGGTAGGGCTCGACAATGATGCAGCCGACCTCCCCTCATCATAACAAGGAGGGAAATCAACCCTCTCCTCTGTTCCAACCATCTCTGTTGCCCCCGCAACAGGCTCTTGCAACCCTGGAGCGACATCATCCGAAGACGATGAACTCCACCCCACATCGTCATCACGAAGCCCCGTGTCCGCTGGACCCTCAACGTCCAAGGCCCTCACGGCAGCTGGCACCTCCCCGGAAGTTGCTGCAACCTCTGCATCTCTTTCAACAAAGACTGAAGATAGTAAAACCTCTGCGGGAACATCTTCAAGACTCTCCTCTATTGGAGATATTACCATCGGAGGGATACGCTCATCAGAAGAGCTTGCTACCTCCTTCGGTTTACTGATACCCAGTTTTGAAATGCCGGTCTTCTTCTTCGACGATCCCTACAAGAAGAAAAGAATAAGTCACCAAAATGACAAGATAAGCCAAAGCTACGGAGGACTCCTTACCTCAGCAGGAGCTGATTCCACTGGCGGTATAGGTAGCACACTCGTTGCCTTTGTATTCGTCGTCTTTCTTGACCTTTTTGGTACAGACGAGCCGGCTTCCGCGTCAGCCCGCCTCTTCCCAACAAGGGGATCTCTCACTGATGCTGCAGCAGCAGCCCAATATCCCGTCGGTTCTGGTGGACGATATGATCGAGCCACCATCAACATGTTCGCCGTGGCCTCCAGCTGAGTTCCAATGATGAAACCAGTCTCTCTGTCATAACCTGGAGACGCAGCATTCATTGTGCAATACAGCTTAGCGGCCGAATACAAGATCTGTGGCCAAGGGTTACGAACGGGCACCGTAAACTGAACACCAGTACACCCGACATTATAATATTGCCAGCCCCGGCTCCATCCAACAAACTACCGATGAACCCCAGACTGTTACTGGGATTCCGTAGCATCAGCTGAGTATAGCCAAACTGGCGAACGAACCGGCTGGGCAGATATGGCTCCAGATAACACCTATTCTGGTTCCGATAGACCAAGTGAGAAGGCCGAATACTTTGCAACCAACGAAAACCCCATTTCGGCAGAGTAATCGCATCTTCACCAGAGTCGACTAAATCTTGGTCAGCCTCGAAATCTTTGAAGATGGGGGCAACCTTGACAATCTCCCACCCCTGAAGGTAGGACAAAACTCTCCTGCAAACGGGGACGCCAGTGTGTAACCACTTTCTCTTGTAGAAGCGGCGGATAAAGGCATCTCCTTTAACATGATCCTCCTCGGGACCGGGACTCATCACATTCGGATGATGCAGAATTAGCCATCCCATAAGATAATGGAATGGCAATTCAGCCCGGAAAAAGTTGTCATTTTTATCTCTCCCCTGGATCACGTCATCAGCAAAAGTCCTCAAACCCCGTAATAGGTTACACACCATAGCGGGAAGGAGAGCTAAGGGACGCCCGAAAGCCAACTTTACGGCAGACAAAACAAGGTTCCGGTATACCCTCTCCACTGCACCAGATCCGCCCGCAAACACACAATCTCGGAGCCATATCATCAAGTATGCTGTCAGCACCGCTTTAGACGACATCCGGTGCGCACAGTGCCAGAAGCAGCTATACGCGTTCTCGCCATCCTCATTGGAACGAGGTGGCCTCTCGTCCAGCCGGCTTATCTCAGAAGTCACTTCCGCAGGTTTCAGCCCTTGCGGAGTCGTAAACCGGATCCTCGAGGGGTCCGCCAAATCCTGCTTGAAAACATAATCCCTCCAAGCAGTCACATGAGGCTGAGTCTTGACTTTGTCCTTCTGATGCATCAAATAATGATGGCTCGCCACTTCCTTTAAAACGGCCATCATCTCCGAGTCCTTATTTTCCAGAACCTGGATCTCTTCATTTGATGGAAAATATTCCTCGTACAGCTCTGAGCCCCAGGGAAGCTTGGACACTTCGTACATCTCATGGAGAGCCAACCCCAACTCCCCTACGGGAGTGTAGAAGGTGCCAGTCTGGATATTTAACAACTCCAAGAGTGCAAGGAACATAGGCTTATTGAGATCCATGCCAGCCTGCGTGGCACGGATAGCAACTGTCAGCCCAATCTCCTTAAGCTCTGCCTTGAACTTCGAAAGCACCCAAGTGGTCAACTCGTCCCACCTTGAGATATGATGACACCAACCTTCGACCCTAAAGCTACCTTTCGGATACATGACCCTCGATGTCAGCATCTGACTCGCGAAGGTTGAAGCATTGAACGCAAAAGTATCAGTTAGGACTTCACTGTAGAGGCTCCCGGGACACAAAGTTCGGCAACTGAACGAGGGACCAGTTCGTGAAGAAGATAGGGTATCCCTCTGATTCGAGGTAGCATCAATCGAAAGAGCACCTCCTAGGGCCCCTTCCTGAGAAGGAGTAAGATCCCAGGGCATCCTTCTCTTCGAAGCTAAACGATAGAAGGTCGTCAGCGACAACTGGCGGTCAAGTTGTCGCATGTACAGCACCATGCCTTTTGCAGAAAAGAACCAGTCTTCTTTGACCTTCAGTATCTTCACTTCAGTGGAGATCAGGCGGTCGCCGAACAAAAAGGCGGGTTTCAAGAAGGTCACATCCTCGGATTCAGCAGATTTTAGTTTTCTGCTCTCCATCATGCTCTGGAGGAAAGTCAGCAACTGGTTCTGGATCTACAGCACCCTCTCAGGAGGTTGCTCTTGTAAGATAACACCTTTGGCAGGGTTGACAACCGCCTCATCAAAATTAACTCCCATTTGACAAAGGGAAGCATCCAGAAGGACCTCATTCAGCAACGGAATCGTCATCGATACTGGCACAACAAAAATCAAAGGTCAGGCAAAAAGACAAAGTGTGTCAAAGCAACCTGGCACGTCATCTGGGTTTAAACCCATGCGCCTCAGTAAAAGGCTTCGGCGCATCATCAGGGTGTAAACCCATGCGCCTCAGTGAAAGGCTTCGGTGCATCATCAGGGCGTAAACCCATGCGCGTGAGCAAAGGCTTCGGCGCATTCAGGGTATAAACCCATACACGTCCGCAGTTAAACCTTGGTGCATGATAAAGGCCTAAACGTATGCACGTCGGCGGGGTGAAACCTCGACGAGGACAGAAGTCCATGCGCGTCGGCAGAAGAGAGTTAGGGCACGTCAACTCATTCGCATGATCCAAAGACCGTATAAACAAAAAAAGTAGTGGAAAAGACGACACCCACCCGTCACAGCGGGGCGAACGTCGGCCGGAGTCACAATGGTGATAGGGGCATCCCCCTCGGTATACTCCACCGGCTCCTTTCCCTTGCCAGTACCGCCGCGAGGAGTCTTGGGAGCCATTTCTTTGAGAGAAGACAAGTTAGGGTTTTTGAAGAAGAACTCTAAAGAAAGCAAAAGCAAGGAGAAGAAGAACTCTCTCTCTCAATCTCTCGCCCATTTATAGGGCTTGGTCGTACGCGTGAACCAATGATGTGTGATCTCAGTCGTCGCCTCGGGTTCTGTGAAGAGATAACCACAAATAAAACCAAAATAGATCATCATTAATCTTTTTTAGGTTACCGAGGCGTCATCGTTTGCACTAACTGAGCGGAGCATACGCCCAGCACTGACGCGCGGAGTATCTATGCGCCCTGACGGTCATGCGCCTCCACTACCATGCTTCTTATTCAAAGTATTCCAAAACTTATCCAAAAGTTTTGAAAACTTTGAAGGGGGTCTTGTAGAAGCATGGAATTTCAGAACCAGAAAGTCTATGCGCCAGACTACATGCGCCAAAGCTTGGACAAAGTGCTTCACAGCAAAAAGCAACAAATATAGACATTGAAAGAGGACTTTTTATTTAACATATAAAAGTCTATTACATATCTAAGAAAGACTGTACAAAGGATAAAGAAAAGATCCTAAGTCTACAGCCAGCAATCAACATGCGCCCTCGTCCAGGTGCATCCCAGCATGCGCCCTCAGCCAGGCGTATCCCACCATGCAAGGCTCATCATTTTTAGCAGCTTAGTTATGTGCACCCTCAGTTATGTGCATCCCTTGGGCAGCTCGGTTATCCCTTCAGCAGCCCAGTTATGTGCCGCTCTTCCAGCCAGGCTCACCTGATAAATGCTTCGACTAATGAAGCATTTATTGAGCAGAACGAGGGTGGCAATCAACCCTCTAGCCCAGGAAGGGAAAAGAACCACAAGCCAACCTGTGGCCAGGGGAGGCTTTGAAAGAGCCTCCAAAGCTAAAGGAAGATCGTGATCGAAATCGCGGCTAAAGGAGCAGCTTTCAACACAACCAGAATGGGCTACACCCATTTTGAAGGAAGAAAGAGCCACCAAAGCCGTAGCACCGCAATTCCGATCTATGGCTCTTTCTGTACAATAGAGACCAGGCTCGTACATTCCTATCTTTGGATGCAACAGGCACCTTCCGCCTGCCTCGGAAGCCCTCGACTCCGACTTTTGGATGTAACAGTAACCTTCAAGTGCATCAATGAAGACATTGCGTCGTATTTTCACCCTCGGGAGCATCTCGTCAAACAGAATGCATTCGAGTAAACGAATTCATGTCGGAAGGACGTGAGAGAACGAGAAGCAAACCCTCTCTCCATGCCACTATTTATAGGCCGGGCAGATCAAACCCCTGCGCCAAGTGGATGGCTCTCTGAATTCCGTGCAATGAATTTGCATTAAATGGATGAACTGGACACTTTGAATTCAGCCAAGTCAAAACGGCTATTTAAAGCACTCGAAGAACGTAACAGTTATACCATCAAAGACGTCTTACGAAGTGGATGTGCCGGCCAGACCGCGCATCACACAGACGTGCCCTTTAATATCAAGCGCATCACATAGACGTGCCCTTCAGTACCAAGAGCATCACAGGGAATGTGCCCCCATGCGTCTCCATGCGCCTAGTGGAACGCCAACCGACGCGCCCACTCAGCTGTCCATCGAATGTCATAAATATTAAATGCTGAACTGACAAAGTTGGCAGCACGCCTCCCAAAGTCTGAACAGTCGACAGCTTTTTCAGAAGACGAAGCATCGCCAACGTCGGCATCATCATTACTCCCCTCCGACGGCTACTGCCACGTGACAACCCAACCATCTCGCATGCGCCTCCACGACCATGCGCCCAAATCTGTATACGCCTCAAAAGCTGTGCGCCTCAAACTTTTCACTGATCCCTAAAGACAGAAGGAAAGTCACTGTTACAACTCTGCATGCGCCTCAAAAGCCATGCGCCCCAGACTTCTCCCTGATCCCAAAAGACAGGAGTAAAGTCACTACTGAAGCTCTGTATGCGCCTCAAAAGCCATGCGCCCAGAATGGTTCGTGAATCCTAAAGGTTACGAGCCAAAGTCTTCTCATGCGCCCAATCCTAGGCGCATCCTACCAGATCATTCCCCCCACCAAATTCGAGATCTCCGAGCCATGGGTCGACGATACGTGTCCTTTAACTCAACTCATCCAAGATCTCAGCAACAGAAAGATCTTCTTCTCCGCTACGTGCCGATTCACAACAGCAACATGAAGAAGTCAACCCCCTCGATCAGGGTGCATCGTCCATACGCCTCCATCAGCAATCAACACGTGGCGTCCCCGCGTACAGGCGCATCCTATATATACATGCTTGAGCAGCCAGCCTGCAAAACTATAAATAGAGGGATCATTTCCTTCTTTTGGACACACACGGACCAACCTACCTGTACACATATCAAATTCCACAGCGAACAGACAGAGACTTCGCACCACCAGAGAGGCAGATACAGACACTCAACGTCTTCCTCCTCTCAGCAAGCTCCAGCACCCAGAGCAATCTAGACCTTCAGAGAACCGATAACCGTCGTCAGATCGTCAACGGAGTCAACGCATTACCACTCACTCCATTGGCACAAGGAACCCAGATTAAACAAAAGTGTACTCCTAGGACTACGCCTAAGTCCTATATTGTAACACTGTTCTGTTTGTATTTAAATTTACAATCAAAGAATTTTAATGGCAAACAGGTATGTGCTGACTGTGAAAAGAACAAAGCACATAGGTCTACATTTAAATCCATCAATTCTGTAAGTACTTCTAGACCTTTACAGGTGATACATATGGATTTATTTGGTCCTAGTAGAATCGCTAGTCATAGCGGTAAGCTCTACGTATTTGTTATTGTTGATAATTTCTCTCGTTTTACTTGGGTTTACTTTTTATCAAAAAAAAGTGATGCTATTTTTGAATTTAAGTTATTTTGTAAAACGGTACAAAACGAAAAAGGCTTCATGATTACTCGTATCCAAAGTGATCATGGTGGCGAATTCGTAAATACTGATTTCAAAAAGTTTTGTGATGATAGTGGATACTACCACGAATTTTTTGGTCCTAGAACCCCTCAACAGAATGGTGTTGTGGAGCGGAAGAACCGTACTCTAAGCGAGATGGCTAAAGTCATGCTGAATCGGCATAATCTTTCTAAATATTTTTGGGCAGAAGCTGTTAGCACAGGCTGACATATTTTAAATAGGGTGTTAATTCGACCCATCTCGAAGAAAATACCTTATGAACTGGTTCGGAAGGATTCTAAACATTTCTTATTTCAAAGTTTTTGGATGTCGTTATTTTATCCTGAACACCAAAGACAACTTGGGTAAGTTTGACTCTAAAGCAGATGAAGGGATATTTCTCGGATATGCTGCTAAGAGTAAGGGATCTAGAATTTTCAATAAAAGGTCTATGATTGTTGAAGAATCTATTAACGTTACTTTTGATGAGCTTAATAGTCACATATCTAGCGATAGTGATGATGAAGGTGTACAAGCAAAAATCGATAAGAGTCCTGTGAAAGATCTGACTCATAAATTTGAATTATTAAAGTTCTTACCAGATCATCCAGAGACACTCATTATAGGTGATGTATCAAAAGGTGTAAGTACACGCTCCTCACTTAGAGATTATGAAATAGTAGCAAATGTAGCTTTCATTTCTCAAATAAAACCTAAGAATATAGAAGATGCCTTTAATGATGAGTTTTGGATTAATGCCATGCAAGAGAAACTTAATCAATTTGAGAGAAACCAAGTTTGGGAACTCATTCCTAAATCTATTGGTCAATCTATAATTGGTACCAAATGGGTGTTCTGAAATAAACTAAGTGAAGATGGACAAGTTTTACGCAACAAAGCACGTCTAGTGGCACAATGTTATAATCAAGAAGAAGATATTGATTATGACGAGACATATGCTCCTATTGCTAGATTAGAAGCTATCCGCATATTTTGTGCATTTGCATGTTTTAATGATTTTAAATTATTTTAAATGGACGTAAAAAGTGCATTTTTGAACGAATTTCTAAAAGAAGAAGTTTTGGTGAAACAACCCCCTGGCTTTGAAGATTTTCAAAAATCTGATCACGTCTTCAAGCTTATGAAAGCACTCTATGGACTCAAACAGACACCTCGTGCTTGGTATGAACGCCTAAGTATCTTCTTACTTGATAATGGCTTTTCAAAAGGAAGAGTTGATACAACTTTGTTTATCAAATCTTTAGATGATGACATTCTTCTTGTGCAAATATACGTTGATGACATTATATTCGGTTCTACTAATAATAAACTTTGTTAAGAGTTTGCTAAGTGTATGCAGAGTGAATTTGAGATGAGTATGATGGAAGAGCTGAACTTCTTTCTAGGACTCCAGATCAAACAACACTCAAAGGAAACATTCATCAATCAAGCCAAATATACGAAGGACATACTGAAAAAGTACGACTTCGATAATGTAAAGCCTATCGGAACTCCAATGGCTACATCTACAAAGCTTGACACTGATAAAAGTGGAAAACCTATCGACCAGCGTAAGTATCGAGGTATGATTGGTAGTTTATTATATTTAACTGCTAGTCGCCCTGATATTATGTTCAGTGTTTGTATTTGTGCATGATACCAAACAAACCCTAAGGAATCATACCTAAGTGCCATTAAGCGTATCTTCTGGTACCTTAAGGGAACTTCTACAGTTGGCTTGTGGTATTTTAAAACCAAATCCTTTGACTTGATAGGTTACTCGGATGCAAATTTTGCAGGATGTAAAGTAGACCGTAAAAGTACCAGCAGAATGTGTCATTTCCTAGAAAATGCCTTAATCTCATGGTTTAGCCAAAAACAAAATTCTGTAGCATTATCAATTACTGAGGCTAAGTATATCGCCGCAAGACATTGATGTGCTCAAATTTTGTGGATGAAGCAAACCCTAGAAGACTACAATCTATACTACACTAAGATTTCCATTTACTGTGATAACACTAGCACTATTAACTTGACTAAGAACCTTGTATGTCACTCACGCACAAAATATATTGAAATTTGTCATCACTTTTTACGTGATCACCAACAACACGGGGACATCTGCCTAGAGTTTATTGACACAGATCATCAACTAGCAGACATTTTCACAAAACTACTGGCTGAAGACCGATTTAACATTATGCGGCGAGAGCTCAGCATACTTGAATTTTCATATTCATAATGTAGTATGTTTATTAAATTTATTTTATAACTCGAAACTTTATAATTTATTTAAAGGAAATTATTTGGGTACAAGCCGGAAGGGTCCTTCTGTCATATAGGTGTAAATAGCCTGAAGCGACACGGTAAAGTAGTCTTCGGACTACCACTAGCTGGGATTCGGCCCCTACAGCTAACCCAAAGTAATAGAAGTTATTAAATAAAGAAGTACAACAGTTATAATTCGAATTCTTAAACAAATACTCTATTTATAACATTGGGAATACAAGCAGCCGAACTCAGACAGAACACTGACCGAGTTCGTTCGGCGCTGTACGGATTTCCAGAACTGAATCGGCGGCCATAGCTCTATATATTCTTCTCCTTCCTTTTACTTTTTTTCATCATTCTACCGAGAAATATCCACCAATACTCCAAAGAACTTCTCCTCCTCCTTCCTTTCGAGCTTTCTCAGGAGTCTAGTGGGCCATCCTCTCCACCATCTTCCTCCTTTTTGAAGGTATTTTATTCTCTTTTCCTTCTCATCAATGGCACCTAAATACCAATAATGACAGGTTGATTCCTCTCAAGCAGGATCATCCTCCTCTGACTATGTTTCCACAAATGTTTTAGTCCAGCTCGACCTACGGGATCTAATGATTACGATTTCGGTCTCTTTCTCGATAGGGAATTTTTCGACCTTTGGTTTGACTTGTTTTCTGGTCGCAAAATTTGTATTAGAACACGTGTTAACTTTACCATCTTTTCTGAATATGCTCCCACTTTCAACCTCTCGGCTTTCGTGATTTTTTGAAGTTGCTAAGAACATTTATGATAATGTTGTTCGTATGTTTTACTGCAATCTGCAAGTAAAAGATAACGGCAGCTTCTACTCATGTGTCGCTGGGCAAGAACTAGAGTTCAATGCCACCGACATCAGTGAATATTTTCATGTTCCTGATGTAGGTGAAGCTTTAGTGGACATTCATCATATTCAATTTCCTGAAGGTGTCACCTTTGATTCCTTCAAGGAACTTTTGTGTCATCCTAAACATGTTCCTAGAAGAGTTTACTCCAAGCATATAAATCAAAACTTCTATGAACTCCATAGGTTTATATTCTCTATTCTTCTTCCAAAGAAGGGATCCTCTGATAAGACTACCTTCCTGGAATTGTCAGCCATTTACCACATTCACTTTGGCATTCCATTTTCTGTTCATAAAACTATAATGGCATGGATGCTTAACTGCAGAAATGCAGGACACAACCTTGTCTACCCTATGCAATTGGCTTCTATCTTTAGGAGGTTTGAAATTGACCTTCAAACCTGTCCTTACTCCTCAACTGCCATTGAACTCAGTAGGTCTCGGTTATATCCTACTCTTCCTTTGCCTCCTGGTGCTGAGCCTGTTCATGATGCTGACCCCGAGGCTCCTCCTGCTGCTGCTGCTCCAGCCCCTGCTTTGGGTTTTGACCCTGGCTTCTATCAGCGCTTTGATGATTTCGTTGCCCTCTCCGTGCAACGATATCAAGGATATCTTGATTCAGAGTTCCGTCATATCACCCAGGCTCAAGTGTTACGGAACAGCATTGCTGATCTTTATTTGAGTCTCTCTCATGACACCTCACATCCAATTACCATACTTCATCACCCCAGCTTCCCTGGACCCAGGTTCGACGATGAGACGACATTTTCTCACTTCGATCCTACTGCTGCATATTTTCCACCGGATGCTCCTGGAGGTGATGACACTCCGATGTGATGAGGACTTGAGCTAGTGGATTTTGGATGGAGTCTGATAGATGATGATCTTACGTAGTTTTTTTATGTTTAAACTTTACAGTTAGATATTTATTAGCAGATTGTGATGGTTGTATCTTTCTTTTAGTATGACATTCCACTACTAGTTATTTTCTTTATGCACTTGTTATTTGTGGCAATGTCGTTATTTTTGGTTATCTTTCTAGTATTACTTTGTCTGTTTGATGAACATTGCTGGCTTCACATATTACGGGGGAGCCAAAACTATTTTTTATTGATAAAGGGGGAGAAAGAGCGCAATACCAAAATCATCAATCAAAGAAAGTATACCAAATCCATTTTTAGGTATTTTTATTTGTTCTATTTAGATAAATTTTGGTACAGACTCAAGTTTGTCAATTACCAAAATGGAGGAGATTGTTGGCCCATTTCATGGTCACACCCAATTTTAATAATCGACATAAACTTAAGTCAATACACAAAATATACGAACTGCTTCTAATTATTTCAGGGCTTGTGAAATCAATATCAACAAGCGTACTACTACATCAACAAGCACGTAAATCATTATTCTGAAGATTATTTTCATTTTGAATCTAGTTCGAGTCATTTTATAATTTATTATGTGTTTTATCATTATTAAGTCTAGGATATAAATTGTAAGATCGACTGGATAATACTGGCTTAGGTTAATCATAGTCCACTTTCCTATACAGCCTACCTATCCATAGTCCACCTACCAAAAATTTTATTTCCATTCTGCAATAGAATTTAACAAATGTCTTACATTTTTACTATGACAGAACTCAAACCGAGTTCTGCCTGAGTTCGGTCCGAACTCTGACCGAGTTCGATTAGTTTGAATTTAAATATGTGTTGCCTCAAAATCTGCATACAATGTTCATTTGCGAAATCTTTGCATCGGAACTCTGTTCGAATTCTGCTCGAGTTCGGTCCTCGAAAACACCTATAAATAGGAGAGAATTTCTCATTCCAAATCACTCAATCAATTTCATCTTCTCTTCTCTCTTCAATAAGTGTTTTCATCCGATCAAAAGCTTTCATATCACACCTACACTTCTCTTAGCCAAAAGCCAGTAATATCTATTCGATCTAGAGTCTTTTGGTTCTCAAGAGTTGCAAAGAGGTTGTTCAAAGTATAAAAACTATCTATGTTGTGGAGCCGATCGTACGTTCGTCACCAAGCACTGTGTTATGAAGTTGGTCGTGCACTTGTCACCAAGCACGGTGTTGTAAGAGACTGCAAGCTCTCAATTAGCTTGTGCCTCAGTGGATTAACATCGAGCAAGACTACTCGAGACTGGATTAGTCCTCTCAGAGGGATACTAGTATACATCGCTGTGTCACTGAGTTTGATCTCTCTATCTCTTGCTGTATTTATTTACTGTCTCTTATTCACTGTCATAGTTATCTGTTTTTAATTTTAAAATTGGTGATTATTTTCTGCCGCACTCGCACTCAATCTATTTACCCCCCCCCCCCTCTAGAGGTGCTCAACGGTCCTACACTATAAAGGGAAAGTGTTTCTCTGAAGAGTCACTATCCTCTTTCTGGCACCCTTCACCACCATGATTGATCCAGACTTAGCATCAGACGGCCGCTGGCCTTACATAAGTCGGCTATTGGTTAGGACTTCTCTCGTTCGAAGGGGCCATATTCTTGTAGAAGAACTCTCTATAGAAGGAGCCGTCATCGCTCTTGAGAAGTATCCAAGTATCCTCCCTAAGGAGTTTGACTCTGGACGACGTCTTGGAGGTCTTGAAGGTCCAAGCTACGGGATTAGGATTGGTTGCTCATCCGATGAGCAGCCGACCATGCTCTGCTCCTTTTGGGCTTTGCGACCTACTGCGCCTTCAGGGAGCTCGGGCCAATAGCTGCTTTAGGAAGTTGTTTGCTTTGGCAGAGCAATTGACGTACGTTTGGAGGGTTGTGCGTACAAGAAAGTCAGAATACGCCTTGATCGAGATCAATCTTCTAGTATGCATACCAAGAAGAAAGATGCATGCGCTTTAATGAAGACTAAGTCTATTATAGACTCCTCTAGGGTCTGCTGAACTTGTGATCGATCCTTTGTAGAAGAAGTAGGATTAGTCCTTTAAGTATTGCCTTGATGAATCTGTACTAGATCTTTGTAGGCATAATACTAACAGAACTTCTTTTCATATCTTCTGTTGTCTTTTTAATACTCGATCTGTGCCATTGTATCATTTGTGCTGTGGTGGAGGAATGTTATCAGCTGAGATTTTTCATGCTTCTACATAGTCAGGGAACAACTTCACATCGGCCATTCTTAACGATCGCTCGATCATTTTGCAAGACGTTTCTCTGGTACATTCACAACCTATCCGACACCATCCCCCTTTAATTAGTTCAATTTTATTCACATCATGTGTGATGAAAAACGAGTTCCAAAATCTAAAAAAAAACTCGATATTTAGACGTTAGAAACTATCCCAATGTCCCCTGTTTGCGATCGATTTGCGACCAGTATGTTGCAAGTTTTGAAAATCAGTTTAAATAGACTTATAGATAACCTATAGGAGATTAAAACCCTTCTTGTAAATTTAATTTACATCCACTGTACAAAGAGAAATTTGTTCGTGAAGTTTAGGAAAAACCTGTTTTCAAAAACTAAAATTTAGAAAGAAAAAAATTCTAATACGGCATGCGCCCCGACAAACCGAGCGACATGGTCGCAACCCATGAGCATCGAAAGACATGTATGGATGTTGTCAACATGTGTGATTCTACGAAACTCAATTTCGCTTTGTGTGCACGACGAAATCGAGGCGTATCCGTCGAGATACCCCGTATCGGCCTCTTTGAAAACTAGCCCATAACTTCGTGTACGTTTGTCATCTCGAGACAAAATTGTGCCAACAGGACCGTATCATTTTTCTGGTCCTGTATGCCAAGTTTGGTCCAATTCTGAGAAGGTCGACCAGAACGCTATTTTGGCGGGCCCGTGACCCGATCCAACGAGCGATTTTTGTGCACAGCCCACCGGCTTCCAAATTTGGACATACGGTTGGATTTATATCATTAAACCGGATCCGTAGACATGCAGTTTGATGACTTTAGAGAACGTAGGCTCTGGCATACTTTTCGGTGCAAAGCGGATCTAACGGCGAACATCGTTTTGAACCAAAATTACGATTTTACCCCTATGTCCAGAATTAGACTTTTGGGCAGGCATTCTTAGACATTTATTTTATGACAAATATGTTGGTGATGTCTATTTTAGCATCCAGAGACGGTTGTGCAAGTTGACTTTCGTGGATCTTTTGAGTTGTTGGTAGTATCGATTTCATCAGCTAAGGACCTCAGGTGAGTACATCTCTGATAGTTTTCATATTGATTATCTCTATGATTCATGTATTTAGTAGTGTTTTACATTGATATCCTGTTAATTGTTGACACGATGATTAAACGAGATAGTAGTTATGGATTCTTTACTGTTGTTCGTGACCAATCTATTACCGTGTTCGTGACCTATTTTGATCCATGAGTACTAGCCGGACGGGAACGTACACTAGTAAACATGTAAACATACCCACAAACATCATATTATGTCTGATCGTGTCTGATAGCAGTCGCACAATTCACGTACGGGGTACCGGATTTACCCTTAGTCGTTTACATATCAAAAGTGTATTTCAGTTCACTAGTTAGAGGTAGTCTTGCTATATTATAGTTCCTGTTTCGATCTTTTAGCATAGTTACATCATTGTCTTGAATGCCATGCTCTCCTATTTTTGCTCACATGTCTCTTGTCATGATTCTCTGCTGACCCACTCATCATGTACTTCAGTATTATTTATTGTTTTATAGATTTTGTCAAATTATTGGAACAGCTATTAGAATGTGCTCGTTCCATTCCTGACTGAAAATCAATATTTTTCAGGTTAGTCGTGGCTTCTCTTAGCATTTTGGGAGGCATGGGTATACTGTGGTTAACCTAGAAGATTAGTTAGATAGATTAGTTATTTTATTTTATTTTGTGAGATAATGTACTTGGATTAAGTGTAAACTTTGAAATGTTATAAAATAATTTTGTTTGTGAATGAGAAAATAAAGTTTTTCTAAATATGTGATAATGAGCATCATGGCCTTGACAGCGTTCTACCGTCGACACTGTGGCATAGGCTGGCTTGGACATGCACTTGTATCCCGAAAAGCGGGTGCGGGTCAGGATAATATTTTTGGTGGCCCATGCAAGTCAGTTTTCGCAATTATGCAAACTCGTGATAGTACTTAAGTTAGTCGTACTATTGCGAGCCTGCGACTAGGAAATGCTCATTCACAATTATGATTAAATTTGATTTAGGAGGATGACTAGGAATAGGAGTCCCTTAATCATTTGACTATTGGGTAGTTAAGGTTGCTACATAGGCTATGTGATTTAGGTTAGGATTTATTTAATTCTATACCATATTAGCTAACTTGCCGAAATTTTCCTAGAAGGGTATACCATTGAGTTTTGATACGACGGTAGTATCTAAGGTGGGTAGACTGTTCACCTGGTAAACTATGACTCCTAATGATTCAAAATTCCTAATCTTGACCATTTGGGTAATCTTATTTTCTTCCTCTAGACCTTATCATCCAATTGTAAAATTCTTATCGCTTGATTATTTTCCCTTGACCATAGATAATTATTTTTATCAATATTTTGTTTCCAATCCATTGAGTATTGATCCTAGTATCTACTCCGAGTTATTTGAAGTTCAAGATATGTATACATTTCCTTCGATCCTTGATATAATAGAGAAATAGAAGTAGAAATTTATATTTATTTTGTCTTCGATCATTTTCTTCCTAAGCAGTCAACCGATTTTCAAAATGGATTTTTCATTCAGGGACAAATACTTACAATTCTCCTATCTTGATCACCTTGAAAATTGTTTGAATTATCTGCTTAGGTGATATTACTTATTTATTTGCATAAGTGATTTATTTTCTAAAAATTAATACTCCATCTACATTTATTGTTTTGAGCCTAACCTGCTTCAATTATCTATATATTGAATCTCCAGTCGTCCGCTTTAATTTTGATCATTTGATTTTCAAATGTGATACCTCATCGATCATTTTATTTTCAAACTGATGCTTTCACATCAAGGACGGATACTTGCACTTTTTCTATCTTGATCAAATTGTATGAATTTTTAGAAACTCTTTTGAAATTCTTGGGGATATAGTTGGAATAATTTTGATGACTTACAATGGCAAGACAACAACGCACTGTCGTCACTTATTTGAATTATCGAGACTGAGGGTTCACTGCAGCCGGCAGCGCACGGGCGTGGCATGATCCCTAAGTTGAAGTAATTTCGAGTAAGTGTAAGTTATCGAATATTATTAAAACTAAGTCTTAATTGCCCTATTTTGAAGTTTGAGTTGTATGTCAATAGTGGATTAGAGTTGATAGGGTATCCGATTATCATATCCTTGCTTTAGTCGTGGAACCAAGAGTTAATTGCAGCCAGTTGTACACCGACGAGACATAAATTCTCGATAAAGTGACTTTGGGTATGCTTATGATTTTCGAATACCATAGAGCCTATGTCTTTTATTGGCAGATGACTAATAAGTTTCCAAATTTATTTGTGCCTTATTCCTAGTTGCCATCTTCTCAATAAACTGGCTGTTCTCCATTTCTTCCTTATCTTTCTATTCTCGAATTGTCATCTTTTAAAACCTATTTATGATTTCCTTCCACTAGATTCCTAAACATATCTAGATTTTGGTTCTAAAACTCATGCCTAAATAATTATGGGTAAATGGTAAGCGTATCGAAATGATTTTGATTTGATCATACTTAAACGATTTCGACCATGACTAGACTATTTTTATTAAATTTTGATCGAGTCAATTCGTATCTTTTCTTGGTTTTTTATTCTATAATCGTGTCTAAACATTTTTGCTTAACTAGTTGATCGTGCCAAAATGATTTCATTTGATCGTTCTTAAATCAATTTTTATAGTCACTAAACTATTTTGACTATAACCGTAATCGTGCCTATACTCCGACTTAATTATTGCTAATGTTTATATTTCTATTCCACTATGATCATGACTATTTGATCGTGTTCATGATGGAACTGGGGATTCCCAAGACCCTAGTTTGGTGTGCGTATTGATCGATAGAAAGTTAAACAGATATAAACGTGTTCTAACCCTTCATAGGCGGAAACTAGGGTTCACGAATTATACCTACGACGGGAAGAAGACAACAGTTCCTAGTAATCTCGAGTAGTCACGACCCCAAAATCTTCTGCATGTATTCCTTCCTCAGGTTGCACGTCGTGTGGGCGATGATCTCCCTACCTTTTCTTCTCCTTGGCAGCCTCCCTTTCTCTCCATATGTGAATCACAAATTTAGAGAAAGAGCTTCTTGTTTCTGATGAATATAACGGTCAGAGAATAGAGGACCATGGGAAGAAATTAGGGTTAGGTCTCCCAACGGATCTGGGTATCCCGTGTTCAGCCCGAACACACAACCCAGGCCCATTAACAATAGCTTGGTCCACTAAAGAGCTATTGTTGCACTACCTTCCTAATCCCAAATTATGATTGTGTGCTCTTTTTATTTTTTGCTCGTTTGGCTCCCCATATTAAGATATCGAATGTCCGTCGATCAAATTAAGTTACTGATAACTATATTGATCGACATCTTTTACCCTTAAGTAGTACCACTCAACATTATTTCTCATGTCGGATATAATCCACCTGCAGGTGTAACCCCACCTTCTTGATAATTGAAGTTTTAGTTAATATAATAATATTAATTTGGAAATTTGGAAATTTTTTATACTTTAAATTATTGTGAAGCTAAATATGTATAGTTATCATTTTTTTTATTTTGGGTTTAAATCCATTTAAATTCAGCAAACCTTATCAGCCCAACCAATTCCTTGTGACCAATCAATTATGGATTAGTCCCATTACTCAGGCCCATATTAGCTGGCCAACTCCTTAGGCTAACCATGACCTTAAATTCCAAATTAAGGAACAGGGTTCGAATTTATTCTAACAATTTCAAATCTCCAACGAACGTTCTCTCCTCCTCTAACAAATTTACCAGGGAGGAATTGGAAATTCCCGCTCAAAGTAAGCTTAATCCCCACGCCACTCTCAATTAAACGCCTATATATATATCAGAAGCATCTTCACCTTTCTCTAACAATTTGTAGCAGTTCTTCAAATTCCTTTCCCTCTCAGTCTTCTTTCAAGCTCGACTACATAGCAGCTATGGCGATGACAGCAATTTTCTTGAAGGATTTGCTCGTAGACGAAGACTGGTGATCGACGAGAATTCCATTCTTTCTCGTTTCAACAATTCCTCTTTCCCCTAGGATTTGGTAAGGTTGATCCTTCTTTTGAGAATTCTCATTTTTGTTGAAGAACACTGTGTTCGATTGATGATGTGTTCTTCATCTCGAAATCCACAGATCTGAAGGTTTCAAGACCATTGAGTTGATCGAGCGGTTTGATTCCTATATGACGAAGAACGAGGTGAGTTGCTAACAACCTCATTGTCATGATCTGGTCATCAATTGATTCCTCTTCAATTTCATTCACAGATCGATCTATAGGACTGTCGAATCCTTTCAATTATTATTCAGTCCTTGGAAGCAATTTGGGTGAGTATCGATGTATAACTATTCGATCAATTCGAACAGCCTATTAATTAACCCCTCCTTATGTCACTCTGCTTGTTGTTTTTAATAAGGTTCTAATTAGGAACTGAAGTGATATTGGTCGAGTAGTGGTATAACTGCAAGAGATATCAGGACAATTGTAGCAAGTAATTGCTCGTTTCCTCAGTTTAGTGTTCTTAAGTTCATGGCTAACATTTCATTAAATTGTGTGGAGTGGGATAATCAGAGTGTTAGTTCTGATGTAAATTACAGATTAGTTCATTTTATAAATCAAGACCAATATTGTGTGATAGTTGGTTTTGTGTTTGACTCCTGGTTCAATTGAATAATTGAGGATTGGTTTTGTGCCAGAAATCTATTGGTTGATAGTAATATTTCATTCGAGTACCAATGTTGGATGGGAACTTTGAGACTAATTATTCTAATGTGGCCAGGTATATGCAGTCAGGTTCAGGATTCATATTTTGAAGATTTAACATTGAGACATCAACCATTCTATAGCTTAGCAGTGGGTTGAAACCTTAATTATAGGGATCCCATATCCTGTTATAGGAAATCAGTCCTAGCCTGTGCAATGGTTGAGAGTAGTTGTGTTTGTTGGATGAATTATATTTGTGAAACTGAAACAAGGGTATCAGTGACCTAAGAGTGGTACTGAACATTAACCCGAGAAATTAGGGTATTTTGCTTTTACAAAGAGGATGGTGGACAATAACTGTTAGCATAAGACTACCCTTAAATATATTTCAGTATAGGAAGCTCTGTGTTATAGTATGGTTCTTTGAATTTATTGGTGATTCAATACAAAGTTGTACATGAATGAATGGTAGGCTAAAAAGGGATATCAGAGTATCAGTAATGTTAAACTGGGTGTATCCATATACATGACTGACTGAATCAGTCTAATATTAAGACTGTTTATAACTTGATTTAGGATTGAGAGGAAATCAGTGGTATATTTAACTGTATATATTAAATTGCATTTCAGGACTGTTAACTCAAATGTCCTATATTAAACTAATTTACCTTTAAACCTAGGAACTACGTAAATAGTTGATTCAATTGTTAGAAATAGGATCCTATAGTTCTCAGTTTGAGGACCGAGCAAGGAATCTTGCTTTTAGAAGTTTATGCATTTTCCTTCTGAATTTTGTGAAGTTATAGTTGTGGGGTTTTTGGCCATATTCCGTTCCTGATAGAAGAGGAAGTTTATCCATTACTAAAATGGATATTTGCAATCATTTAGAATAATAGGTTTCTCCATTTGAAGTGTATATGGGGACTATATGTTTAGCTATTTGTAGTAGTCTAGTTTTCATTAAGGGATAACCGAGTGTGTATGCAAGAATAGACTCTAGAAAGTTAGAATTTGTTCTCAGTTTTTAAATAAGGAAATTAGGATGTTAGATTGGTTGGTGCATGCCTTGTTTGGAATGGACTACCCCATGTCCTGTAAGAATGGTTGCATTAGCTGTATGTGGACTGTTAAACTATAATGTGTTCTGTGTAGTTTGTTTTCTTGCCAGTTAAGGTTAACTGCAGTATCTTGTCCAAACTGAATGCACTAACTGATAAAACAGGTTCTATGGCTTGGAATCAAACCTCAGTTTCCTAAAAACCTGTATAGTGTAGGATCAGATTGTTGTTATGATTGGTTTCATATTGGACTGAATATATATTTGGTACTGTCCTATGTTAGACTGATACCAGGATGACATGGTGTCAGCTTTTACAAACTGACTTACTATGGTATCAAGTGGGACTGAGGCACATATAAGACTGATGGCAAGAACAAGGCTGGACAGGGTAGGTTATACCTAGATTAATTGTTCTTAGTTCTACTAAAGGGCTGAGACACAAGTTCTTAGTTAGGATTTGCCTCCTTAAGCTTGGAACTTGTATCACAGTTTAGTTAGGACTGGTTTCCACTAGAACCTAGAATAAGGTTTGAGCTGGAATGATTTCAATCTAACAAGTATTACTTCATGAATGCTTGTTCATAGTATTCCCTTACTAAGTCTACCAAATTTTAGAAGGTTGGCCAAACTTCTGAAGTATAAGGGTGAGAGTATTAGAAACTAGGTTAGCTTGATTTAGTGGTTCACATGCTACATGAAGTATTACACTGAAACTTAGATGTAATATCTCATGATAACTTGTGTTTAAATTATTATGTAGCAATGATAGAAAATTGATTTATGAGGTAGATTTTAAGTAGAGCGCTAAGCTAATGTATCTTGATTAGTCATGATTAGAGTTGTTAAATAAACCAAATTAGATTTAGCCAGTTTATTAATTACTTGTAAATCATTTAACAAGAGGACATCCATCTTTACTACCCTTTCTTGATCACCCTACGCAAGGCAAGTATACTCTTCGGATTTGTTCATTTCTCATGTCTTGTATATTCATTCTTGTACCTCCTTGTTGACACGATGTATCACGGTATTGTCTGGTTTCATGTTTCATGTACTACTTGTATCTGGGAGAGAAAATACTATAGATATGTGATCAAACCCTGTTACTATTCATGTGAATAGCTTGGGTCCCGCATCGTGCACGCGGAACCAAAGTCATACCATTTCATGATCATTGCATCTACCCAAGCCGATCACACAATCTAGATGTATTTCAATATTGTACATGTCAGGATTCAGGTTGTATTTTAGGATTCATGGTTGTATTTCAGGATTTATGGTTGTATTTTATGTTCAGGTTGTACTTCATGTTCAAGTTGTATTTTATGTTCAGGACTCTTATCATGTTTTCTGTTTTACTTTCAGTATTTCCTGCTCAGTTTTATGTCTTGTTCTCATTTCCTGTACTTTACATATATTTCCTATTCTTGTTCATACCATGATGTTCATGTTCATTTCCTTGGATATACTTAGCTTAGCTCCTGACTAGGATATGTTGCATATGAGCTGGAGGCTCTGTGCGACACGTATTATGGCGGAGAGCCATTAGATGCAGGAGAGCTAGCTGGAGTTGCTCCTGACTTAGAGGCTATAGAAGCCTAGAGCTTACCTTAGTATTTCTATATTATTTCCTTGTATTGAGACTAGTAGACTTTCAGTCATTTGCTGGAATGTAATAAATTCTGAGACATGTATCTGGATTTGGGATTTTGTTATAGATGCTGTGTTCACATTTACTCTTATATATCTGGTTAGTTTTCCTTAGTATTGTACAGCTTACTTCGTCATGTCTATCGACGAAGGCTGGGCGTGTCCGACTCGTATCCGGTTATTCGGGAGCGGGTCATGACAGCAGGTTTTACATGATAATCCTTATGAGCTCCTTAAAGGACATCATCAACTCGATGTATTGGGAAATGGATTCCTTTTATAATCAATAGCCCATCATACATATAATGTTATTACCCAATTCATAGAGGTTGTTGACCCATAATGAATTTCACTCTTTTTTGAGTCAAAATAATGCACACTATATATACATGTCTTTTATTATATCCGGATTAAGAGCACAGGCATCCATAATAACGGAGGTGTTTGTTCTCTTATGTAGTCAGTATAAAGAGAACAACCTCAAGTAGTCATATTCAATACACACAAAGTGTACTAGTGTAAACCTATAGTCAAGATAGACTATACCAGATTACACTACAACCTTTCCAATGGATTGTCTAAGTCCATCTAGGTTGTGAATTATTTATATATTCCATAGGGAATTGATAATATGATCTTTTGTGTCACACCACACACCATATTATCTACAATATAGAATATCAAACACTTGCATTAATACTTGTAACAAATACAATATGTAAATATTTGTCCATATAATTCATTTAAAATTTAAGAAAATAAAGTTAATACAAAAGTGATGCTTTTAGTATATAACCCTAACAATCTCCCACTTATACTCAAAGCATTAATTTTCAGTATACTGATACAAATCATCCACTTATACTTAAATCCATGCTGCTACACATCTGACTCCCATTACCTCAATATGACTATCAAAAGCCTTAGCTGGTAAGCTCTTTGTAAAGGGATCAGCTAGGTTGTCGGCTGATGCTATCTTGATCACAACAACTTTTCCTTTTTTTATGAAATCTCGTATCAGGTGGTACTTGCGCTTAATGTGTTTACCTGTCTTATGGGCTCGTGGCTCCTTCGAGTTTGCAATTGCACCACTATTATCACAATAAAGTGTAATAGCCTTAGGCAAACTAGGTACCACATCCAAGTCCAACAGGAAGTTTCTGAGGCAAACCGCTTCTTTGGCTGCCTCAGAGGCTGCCACATATTCGGCTTCCATGGTGGAATCAGCAATACATTTTTTTTATACTCCTCCACACAATGGCTCCACCTCCCAAAGTAAATACATAACCTGAGGTAGATTTCCTGGAATCTCTATCTGACTGAAAATCTGAGTCTGCATACCCCAAAGGAACTAAACTATTTGCTGGGCAAACTAGCATATACTCTTTAGTCCTTTTCAGGTACTTCAAAATATGCTTTACGACAGTCCAGTGCTCTTGTCCTGGATTAGACTCATATCTGCTGACCATGCCAACGGCAAAGCAGATGTCTGGTCTCGTACATAGAATTACATACATTATGCTTCCTACTACTGAAGCATAAGGAACTGCTTTCATGTTCTTCATCTCTTTAGGTGTCCTCGAACACTGCTCCTTTGATAGAGCAATTCCATGCCTAAAAGGTAAGAAACCTTTCTTAGAATCTTGCATGCTAAAACAAGTTAGTACAGTATCGATATAGGAAGCTTGGGACAAGCCCAACATTCTTTTCTTACGATCTTATAGAACTTTGATCCCAACGATGTGACCTACTTCTCCTAAGTCCTTCATATCAAACTGTTTGGATAACCATACCCTTATATCAGATAACACCTTTACATTGTTTCCAATAAGCAAGATGTCATCTACGTAACGACTAGGAATACCACCACATTTCCATAACACTTTCTGTATACACATGATTTATCATGACATTGATCAAATCCATAGGATTTTATCATCTAATCAAAACATATGTTCCAAGATCTAGAAGCTTGCTTAAGTCCATAAATAGACTTCTTGAGCTTACAAACAAGATGCTCTTAGCCCTTTTCAATGAACTCGTCTGGTTGCTTCATATAGATGTTTTCCTCAAGACTTCCATTAAGGAAAGCTGTCTTGACATCCATTTGTCAAATCTCATAATCGAGATAAGCTGCAATAGATAAAAGAATCTGGATAGACTTAAGCATGGCTACTGGCGAAAAGGTTTTCTCATAATCGATACCCTCCCTTTGAGTAAAACATTTTGCAACAAGCCGAGATTTAAAGGTTTCAATAATACCGTCTGATCCTCTTTTTCTCTTATAGACCCACTTGCATCAATGGCTTTTACACCAACGGGTGGTTCTACAAGCTCCAGTCCTGATTGGAATCCATAGATTCTATTTCAGATATTATTACTTTTTGCCATGACTCTGCATCTTTATCTTGGAGTGCTTCGTTGTAGGTACAGGGATCATAATCTTGTTCCTCATGGACGAAGTCTAACGACTCATCCAATAACATATATCTATCAGGTTGTATCACAACCCACCCACTACGATGAGGCACTATGGGTTGTGGTGTAACATTTGTGACATGTTATGCAGTTATTTGTAGTTCATCCTCTTGTACTGTTGGTTCTGAAGTACTTGGTGTCTCACCTCTCAGTTCTTCTAGAACAACTCTACTTATGGGTTTATGGTTCATCACATAGTCTTCCTCTAAGAATCGGGCATTGGTGCTAACAATGACCTTCTGATCCTTAGGACTATAAAATAAACCTTCTTTCGTTCCTCTTGGATAGCCTACAAACAAGCGTACTTCTGTACGAGATTCCAATTTATCTACTTTCCCATTCAGCACATGTGCTGGACTACCCCAAATGCGAACATGTTTTACACTAGGCTTCCATCCAATCCACAGCTCTATGGGAGTAAGAGGTACTGACTTAGAAGGAACCAAGTTTGAAATATAAGATGCAGTCTCTAAGGCATATCCCCAAAATAAATCTGGTAAATCCGAATAACTCATCATTGATCTACCCATCTCCATAAGAATTCTATTCCTTCTTTCGGCTACACCATTCTGCTGGGGCATTCCAGATGTAGTCAATTGGGATGTAATTCCAACCTATGATAAATAATCCCTAAACTCTCCAAAAAGGTACTTGCCACCACGATCTGATCATGGTGACTTGATACATTTTTCATGACGTTTCTCCGTTTCAGCCTTGTACTCTTTGATTTTTTTAAAGCACTCAGACTTACGGCACATCAAATAAATGTATCCATACCTTGAATAATTGTCAATAAATGTGACAAAATATTCAAAGCCACCTCTAGCCTGGGTAGTCATAGGTCCACACAAATCGGAATGAACTAATTCCAACACATCTTTGGCCCTATACCCTTTTGTCGTAAAAGGCCTTTTTGGTCATTTTACCTTCCAAGCAGGATTCACAGACTGGTAGTGCCTCTACTTCCAATGAACTCAAAGGTCCATCTTCAACCAGTCTTTGAATCCTTCTTAGGTTAATATGCCCCAAACGCAAGTGCCAAAGATATGTTTGGTTCATACAAGAAGGTTCTTTTCTCTTATTTAAGTTAGATGATATATTATTCAATTCCATAAGTTACATTGTGGGCAAAATAGGATTAATGACATACAGATTATCAACTAGTACACCAGAATAGATAAAATGTTTATTGTTTCTAATAACAATATTGTCATAAAAATAAACTGAATATCCATCCTTAACTAACATAGAAACAAAAATTAAATGCATAAAGACAATCTCTCAATGTCAAAGACTTATTTCTACCAAAAGATAAAGTTACATCTCCTAATGCAACGACCGCTACTTTTGTGGTGTCGCCCATGAACAAGTATATCTCTCCATCACTGCGACGCTTGGTTTCCTGGTACTCTTGTAATGTATTGCAGACATGATTAGTGGCTCATGTATCTACACACCAGGTGCCGGTAGATAACACTGCTAAACATGTTTCAACTACTAGTAAATGAGATAAGCCTTCTATGTTTCCTTGTTTAAGAAGTGGATAGTCACTCTTCCAATATACTGACCCTTTGCACTTAAATATTTGCCTTTTAGCTTTTTTATAGCGTCTTGAGGTCCTATGCCCTTCTTTGCTGAGTTTGCATGTTTCTGAATGTTATTCTTCTTCTTACCACCTTTTTAGAAACAAAAATATGACCACTCTGCCTGAAGAGAGATTCTGCATCATGTAGCTCTTTTGCAAGTTCTGCCAAACTATACAACCTTTTGTTCATGTTGTAGTTAAGGCAAAAATTGTCAAAACTTTTAGGCAATGTCCCGAGAATGATATCGATCGGGGATTCCCCATCGATTTCAGCTCCAAGGATCTCCATCTCATCCAGATGACCCATCATCTTGAGAACATGGTCCCTTACCGACGTACCTTCAGCCATTTTTGTATTCATCAAACACTTCATAGCAAACTGCCTAGCTGCTCTACTCTGATGTCCAAAGAGTTCCTTCAGGTTATACATCATGTCATAAGCTGTGGCCATGGCCTGATGCTGATGCTGCAGTACATTTGACATAGATACCAGAATGTAACACCGCGCCATCTCTTCTGTCTTTTTCCACTTCTTTTAAGCCTCTTTGACCTTTTCATCAGAGTTAGCATCAGGCTTAGGTGGATATTCCTCAACAAGTACATATTTGTACTCCTCAGCAGTCAGGACAATATCCAAATTACGTTTCCAGTCTATATAATTAGGTCCAATAAGTTTGTTTTCTTTAAGAATCACCATAAGTCGACTGAAAGAACCCATTTTTGAAATCTTGAGAATCACATAAATAAAAATTATATAGGGCAAAAAAACTTGTTGAATTAATTAAATATCGATTCCCTCAAAACAATAATAAGAAATTCACCAACACCTTGAACACTATGAATTTAGCATGCCACGATAGTGTGGACGTATACAAATTCAACTTCGTTCAAGTAGGTTTTTCTTATTAATTTTACTATCATGTCAATATAACATTATGACAAATAAAATTAATATGTTGGTCTTGCTCTGGTCATACAAATAATAGCATTGACTCCGATGGAGAGGATACCATTATTTGTATCTAACTGTATACCATTACTTAATACTAAGTCCATTACCTTGTAATGAGTTCCTTCAGATCGAGAAGTGAACACATACTAGGTAACTTTCTACCATTATCCCTAAGGAAGTTTGTACTGGTGATCCATAATTATACTCATCCGATATGGAGGAAGGCACTAAAGCCAACGCGCAAGTATAATTAACATCACCTACAAACCAGTAATGGAGACCATTGGATTTATGCTAAATAAATATTCTCACCCACTTAGTTATAGAACAATAAGGGTTTTTCTACTAGTTGATATTATATCCATGTTGTCCATTATTAATGCAGGCTTAGTTTTTTTTTAAAAACATCCATAGAATAATAAACATGCATAATCAGAATAAGCAAAATGACAATAGAAGAAAAATATCCAACTATTATGATCATCTTTCCTGCTCTGTCCTCAACTATCCTATTCCAAAATCTGGTGCTGCGTAGAACTATTTGGGGTTCGGGGCAGCGTCCCGCTTATTTTTAGGTTTTGGCTGTCGATTCCTTTATCGAAAATCATTTGTCTGCCTCTGAACTGCTTAAAACCAGCATCTCGTCCGGCGTCAAAAATAGACACAGCCGCCATCACGATTGATCAAAAAATAATTAAAATTACATCAATCATATGCCTCCCGAATGAGTTCACACATAATCTAGATTGAAAAATTAAAATTATAAGCACGATCAACCCTCGTGATTTTAATTACATCCAAAACAACAACAACATCCACGATATGTCCGCGGTTTAAACAACACAAACAAAAATATGCATTGGACCATAATAGTTGGATCTAAGATGTCACGACCTGCACCCACTGTGAGGGTACGAGTACGTAACAGCGCCCAGCCTACGTCGCAGTATCGGCGGTAGAACGCTGTTCTAAGTCTCTAACTAACCATCAACTCATGCAGTATATAATGTACTCATCATGATCAACTCCGAACGGAGGACAAGTATAAGATAAGGTGTATCTCAATCACAGTCTAAGCACGATAAGATAACACAGAATTGTAACTAAAAAATTGAAGACAAAACTAATACTGAAATAATAACAACATCTGAATAATCTCAAATACATCTCAAGTCTTAATTCTATACAATAAGCTCTAAATAAAAAAATAAATGCAAGTCTACTAGACTAAATCCCGATCACTCCTGAGTGTCGGAGCCATAGGTAGCTAAGCCATCTCCTCAGTAAAATGTAGGGCATGTGTCCTCAGGACAATCATCTGTAAAATTTTCAACAGGTCCAGTCAGGACAGGAACGAGCACAATCTCATCTAGAAAATCCAAGTAAATGACAGAGAACTATAAAGCAGTTATAGGCAGTTGTATTGATGAAAATGGCAGTTTATATTCAGGTGATGGTAAGAAAGACAGTTAAAGTGTAAGGAAAGTAAATACTAAATAAGAGAAGAATCATAGCAATGAAGACTGTAAAAATAGAACTAGCTGAACCAGGATAATATGATATAAAGTCCAGACAACATGTAGACCAGTGTAACTCCAATATAAGTCCAGTACAAGATGAATCTCATACAAGATGAATCTCATACAAGATGAATCCAGCAAGGGACGATTCCAGTCATAGTGATCAATGATTCCAGGATGAGTCCAGCCTATACTCTAGCAGTATGTTTTAAAATACCGAGATCGACATGTAAACGGCTGTGGGTAATCCGGCACATCACACACCTGACTGGGTGTGAGATGGCTATCATTCCAGTAGATTCCAGTAGGGGTGATTCCAGTAATGGGGTATGTCTACATGTATTACTCTAGTATTTCCCCTCCCAGCAAGTGAATCCAGAATTCCGATACAATGATTCAAGATGAGTCCAGCCAAGTACAATGATACCAGTAAATGATTCCGGGGTGATTCCAGTAATGATTCCAGTAAATGAAGCCAGGAATGATGATACCAGTAATAGAGGCCAGAAATAAATGTGTGTCGTATACATGAATCCAGAAATAACAGTACGTGTTTGTAACAGAGAATCACATACAGCTAACTAGAACTGAAATACAGTAATTGACAAATAAATGAGAGAACTATCAGAGAATGTACTCGCCTGATACTCTGAAAAGAGTAGTGTAATATCAGATGCCTGTACCAGAGTCACAATGTCCTAAACAGAGTAATATGGGTCATGATATGTAAATACAAGAGAATTGAAAGCTACAATGCAAACTACATGATTTCTAAGCCAATCTAGGTCAAAGTCAACTCTAAGTCAAACCTGGTCAACTGTCTTGGTCAACACTGGGTCAACTCTAGTCAATATTGGTCAATCTTAGTCTATTGGGTCAAATATCTAGAGTTTGGTCAAACTCTATCTAAGGCTATCTCTACACCAACCATATACTAGTATAATTAGGATACCTTAATACTATATTCTATATACATAACAATGTAAATACATACCTAAAGTCTATAGCCTTGGTATCATATAGTCCATCCTTATATTATATCTATCACATATATACATATATCCTATATACATATAGGAACCCTCAATATCTATCCATATATATATGAACCTACATAACCTTATCATAAAACTACTCAAATCAAACATTCATACATACATAGGTATAATTGTATACATATATACATACCATAATATAAATCAACCAACCTATGTATCTATCCTATCACAATAGTTCCCAAACCCACCATATGACTCAATTGAAAACCCCTCATTCATATACACATAAACCTTTCCTCACAAAATAACTTACTCTCTAACCCACTCTTACAAAATCCCCACACTCCCTATCTAATTCCCATACCCCTCAAACCCTGTGGCCAATGGCACACACATCTTAGACTCTCACCTATACTCTAATTGATACACTAAGCTAATCAAGCATATCTCACAAACAATCAACCACATCACAGACACCAACTCACACAACAATGCCTCCTGCATGTACAGGCCAAGGCAATGACACTGCCTGTACTGCCAATGCACTGCCTGCACTGCCATCAGCTGCTGCTAATGGCACTGCCTGCCTGCCAATGCAATGCAAAGCCAGGCTAGGTCAAGGCTACACAGGACAAACCAAGGCAACAAGCTGCTGCCAATGCCACTGCTCCTACTGCTCACTGCCCCCTTCTACTGCTACTGCCTAAGTCTAGGATACAAACTTACCTGGTCAGGGACTCTCTCCTAACCAAAATTCTGATACAAATAAGAATGAGGCTGGGTTCAAGTCTACCTAACCACTCCTACTGGGAATGACAAAACCTGAGAAACACTATTATGCAACCCAAACAACTTCTATGAAACCTGAGAATCAAGGTAAAACCCAACTCCATCCAAAACTTAGTTTCAAACATCAACAAATCTTAGGCTTAAATAACCAACAATGTGTGAAGATGTGTGTGGGTCATGTGAGCAGGAATGTGAGTGACAGTGATTGTGAGAGGAAAAAGTGTCAAGGTGAATGTGCCAATAGTGTATATCAGTTAACAGTTATTGCAACTCCAAAAGCCAAGCAACTGAAAACTAATTATTAATGCAAAACCCAAACCAACCCTCAAGTAAAACATAGGTAAGAATCAACTGATGGCAAATCACACATCAAATAAAAATCAGTTTTCTAAAAGGAAGGAGATGGGAAGTTCAGGATTTAAGTATCAGTCACCCAATAAAACCAATACCTGACACTTCACTTCAAACCTATATCAGTTTTCAGATCAAAACAGTTCAAGTCACAAGCCAAGGCCAAACCCATATCAATACACAATCTCTATAAATCAACATTCCATTTAATTATTCAAAGACATTCATACATTTTGAAATCTCAGATTTCAAATCATAGTATATCAGTTGACAGTGAAGATTTCATTCTACATCCCAAACCTAAATTAATGTTAATCTCAGGAAATAACAATCTCAGAGAATTCAAATCTCAAATAAAACTCAAACTGGAAATATATGAAGTGGTGTGTGCAGTGAAGAGGGTCATAAGGTGTTAAGGTATCAGGACAGTGAAATGTCAATACAGTGTCAACTGTTCTCAGGTTATAGGAGACAGGGAAAATAGGTTGAATCACTTGAATCCAGAAATTAGCATAGCAATATTGACATTGAAAATCAGTTAGATAGGATTTAGTGTTAGCTGACTTAGGAATGGTTTCATGTGTCAAACAATGGTTTCAAATGACAGCCCAAAACCTGATTTGAACTCCAAAGACCCACACCAAACAGTAAACAATCCTTGGATAAGTCTAATACACATGTAGGAATCATTCATGGATTTAAAACAACATTTAAGATCAGTTTAAAAGGAAATCAAATTCAGAAATTCAAGTTTGAATACATGGTATCAGAGAATTAAACATTTCAAACCAAAACCATTTGAAAACCTAATTAATTCATTCAAAATCCAGGGAAAATACAAACCAACATGGGGGGGTCTAGTCATGTCCTACAGTGTCACCAAGACGTGTCCATGGTGTCGAAACACTGTAACAAAGTGTCACAGGAGACAGTGCAGTGCACTGTCTCGTGCACGTGTGTCAAGCCACACAGGACACGACACACGAACCCACAAGTGTCGTGCACGTGTCTAGAGTTAGAGTAGGTCTAGGTGTAGGGGTATAGAACCCTAATACATTATCTCGTGTCCACGTGTCAAAGAAATTCGCGCGTATCAGTGAGCTTTTACGCGCGCGTGTGTGTGTGTGCACGACCCATGCCGATTGAATATCTCCCAAAATACTCAATGATAAGGCCTAAAATTTTGTGTGCATAGTGACAGTCATTGCCCGCACCTACATGCAAAATTTCATGTGTCGGGGTGCAGTGTCGTGTCCGCTAGGACACTCATACAGCAGGACAGCCGCACGAGGCCAGTGCACAGTGTCGTACGTGCGGTGCGTGTCCGATTTGGACACAAAAAGTACAGAAAAACCAACTCAGTGATCAACATAAGTAATGTACACATCCAGAGCTATCCAAATATATAATTTGTTTTAAAAAACAATAACATTCAATCCATTGAGGCATTCTATCGAACACCTACACAACACTACGACACATGTCCGATACGGACACCAAACGGACACGAAAATTACCCAAATTTTAGGGACACCTAGGGGACTCCTAGATCTAGCCCTACATGCAAAGAAAACTGAAGTTTGAATCAATTTAGAGGGTTTTACCTATATGTGCAAAAAGCTTAGAAAAGCTCCAAATGGAAGATTCTTCCTCTTGGTGCCAAAAGCCCCAAATTGACCCAAGGCTGTGATTAAACTCAGAAATCAGAAAATAGGAGAGTGTTAGGTTCTAATGCAAGAAACTAGGATCAAAAAGGAATTAAAATAGATTTATGGGGATTTTTGCAAGAGGGACAATACCTTTCCTTCTCCAATGTTGAAATGATTGAAAGAAGGAGGCAAGCCCTAGAGAATAAGTGTTTATATAGGGTGGGGATCCCTATGGCTGGTCATAAAGGAAGGAATTAGGGTTAGGGTTTCCTAAATTGGCCCATGGGCTTAAGTTATGGTTAATCAAGTCATGAAGTCATAAGCCATTTCATGAAACTATAAACCATGACTCAAATCCACTAAACCAAGTCCCCTCATTCTAAAATTAGTTTCTAATAACTAAATGTAGGTTAACCTAAGTTAGACTAGGGTCACTATGGCTAGGGTTAGCTTCTAGGCTAGTTCACTATGTCTCAACAGGTCAAGTCAAACTAGAACTCACCAAATCAACAAATCACCAAATAAATCAAATAAGTCAAAATGACCAAAATACCCCTAGGCTAAAAATAACAATTAAATCATCCTGATGACGTGGTTAGGCTCTAGGTCATGCAGTCTCTCAGGTTTCACTAGCAGCATATCAAAATCACAAGTCATGACTTAAACCAGTTTTTAAATAGTTTAAAAATAATTGAAAATCACCAAAAATCACCATGTGAAATAAATATCAATAAATAATAATTATAATTACAAAATTTCAAAAATATCCTCATCTGGAAAACTGGGTGTTACAATCCTACCCACCTTATAAAAATTTCGTCCTCGAAATTAAGATGATAGCACCTCTCCTAGGTCAAACCCCCAAGCAATCAAAGTCGAAGCAATACAATCCTACTGGTCGTGATTCCACAGTCTCGAACAGGGTAGCTACACTCTCTAGCAATCACAAGCAATATCCTGGCAGGTACTAAGGAAAATCACACACGGAAGTGGGAAGGAAGAACAAGAAGGTCAAACCTGCTAATCCATCACCTGCGATGTCAGTCTTCTCAGCTGCCATCGCAAAAGCTCCACCCCTCTGGTGCTGAGCTACAGGTGGCCTAGCCCCCTCAAAAGGAGGTGTAATAGGACAATCTATCTTCTGGTGGGCAACTGACCCACAGAATTAGCAAACCCTCAACCTCTTCCTGCACTGCTCCCAGATGTGTCCCGGCTTCTTGCAGTAGGAACAACTGATCGCCTTCGGGTCCGGACCCCGATACTGATGCTGTACCTGCTGAACTCCCACTGGTGCCTGCGTCTGCTAAATCTGCACATGAGGCCTCTTGGCCTGGCCTCCGCTGCTGCTGGTACCGTGAGCGTCCCGTCCCCTCTTGAGCCTCAGCTCAAGATCATCCTCAGCCAGTAAAGCTTCCGTCAAAATCTCCTCGAAAGTGGTATCCCTGTTGCCCTTGGTCAAGGACTTGACTTCCTTGACCAGACCCTTTCGGAACCTCTGGGCCTTTGCCGCCTCGCTCAAACCCTCTACGAATCTGCTGAGGCGGCCAAACTCCCCAGCGTACTCCTCCACTGACAGGCTCCCCTGTACTAGGCTCTCGAACTGCGACTCCAAGGCTCTGAGCACTGAATCTGGAAAGAACTTCTTCTTGAAGAAGCCCCTGAACTCCTCCCAAGTCTGTCCAGCTACTCCCACCCTGGGGTCTGACTGATACCAGGTGCGAGCAAGATCTCGCATCCGGCTAGCTGCGGCCTCGATCTGAAGATCTGCTGGTATCCTGGCCAGGCGGAAGATCTCCTCTATATGCTCGATCCACTCGTCGGCATATAGGATCCCCTCTGTCCCCAGAAAGTCTCTGGGGCTCATCTTCTGAAACTGCTCGATCCCCGGTGTCCTCGGCTGCTGGATCACTGGTCGTGCTGCGACTGTCGCAAGGGCCAACTCCATGCCTCGGTCCTGTCGGGCCTGCTGCCGGTCCATAAACTGCTGGAAGTAAGCGAACATCTGTGCCGCATCCACGTGTCCTGTAGACGGCGGCTACTGGAACTCCATCTCTGGGATGACTGGGTCCTACCCCCGAGCTGATGGAGGCACACCCCCTGCTGCTGCTGCTGAAGTCTCAATATGGGCAGAGGTAGCAGGAGCTGTATCCACCTGACCCTGCTGACCTGGCTGAGAGGTGGCAGTCCCCTCTACAACGCCTGCTGCACCCGAGCGATGTGATCGTGTCTCCACCATCCTGAAGACAGATCGAACAAGGAAGTCAATACTGAGCAGGAATCGATATATCAAAGGAGGACAGTTATTTCAAAGAAGGCAAATCAGTACGATATGTAGATGGCATGATTCAAAACAGAATTTTCCTAACTGTGATAGAGTGCCTCTCCGGTAAAGCCTATCTCTCAGTCCTAACGCAGGCTCGCAGCAGTACAACTAAGTCGCCCTACTACTACGATATCGCACTAATGCGACTCTCGACCTGCATGGGCCACCACTAAAAACGTGTCACGACCCGCACCCACTGTGAGGGTACGAGTACGTAACAGCACCCAGCCTATGCCGCAGTATCGGCGGTAGAACGCTATTCTAAGTCTCTAACTAACCATCAACTCATGTAGTATATAATGTACTCATCATGATCAACTCCGAACGGAGGACAAGTATAAGATAAGGTGTATCTCAATCACAGTCTAAGCACGATAAGATAACACAAAATTGTAACTAAGAAATTGAAGACAAAACTAATACTGAAATAATAACAACATCTGAATAATCTCAAATACATCTCAAGTCTCAATTCTATACAACAAGCTCTAAATAAAAAATAAATGCAAGTCTACTAGACTAAATCCCGATCACTCCTGAGTGTCGGGGCCATAGGTAGCTAAGCCATCTCCTCAGTAAAATGTAGGGCATGTGTCCTCAGGACAATCATCTGTAAAATTTTCAACAGGTCCAGTCAGGACAGGAACGAGCACAATCTCATCTAGAAAACCCAAGTAAATGACAGAGAACTATAAAGCAGTTATAGGCAGTTGTATTGATGAAAATGGCAGTTTATATTCAGGTGATGGTAAGAAAGACAGTTAAAGTGCAAGGAAAGTAAATACTAAACAAAAGAAGAATCATAGCAATGAAGACTGTAAAAATAGAACTAGTTGAACCAGGGTAATATGATATAAAGTCCAGACAACATGTAGACCAGTGTAACTCCAATGTAAGTCCAGTACAGGATGAATCTCATACAAGATGAATCCAGCAAGGGACGATTCCAGTCATAGTGATCAATGATTCCAGGGTGAGTCCAGCCTATACTCTAGCAGTGTGTTTTAAAATACCGAGATCGACATGTAAACGGCTGTGGGTAATCCGGCACATCACACACCTGGCCAGGTGTGAGATGGCTATCATTCCAGTAGATTCCAGTAGGGGTGATTCCAGTAATGGGGTATGTCTACATGTCTTACTCTAGTATTTCCCCTCCCAGCAAGTGAATCCAGAATTTCGACACAATGATTCAAGATGAGTCCAGCCAAGTACAATGATACCAGTAAATGATTCTGGGGTGATTCCAGTAATGATTCCAGTAAATGAAGCCAGGAATGATAATACCAGTAATAGAGGCCAGAAATAAATGTGTGTCGTATACATGAATCCAGAAATAACAGTACGTGTTTGTAACAGAGAATCACATACAGCTAACTAGAACTGAAATACAGTAATTGACAAATAAATGAGAGAACTATCAGAGAATGTACTCGCCTGATACTCTGAAAAGAGTAGTGTAATATCAGATGCCTGCACCAGAGTCACAATGTCCTAAACAGAGTAATATGGGTCATGATATGTAAAATACAAGAGAATTGAAAGCTACAATGCAAACTACATGATTTCTAAGCCAATCTAGGTCAAAGTCAACTCTAAGTCAAACCTGGTCAACTGTCTAGGTCAAACCAGGTCAACACTGGGTTAACTCTAGTCAATATTGGTCAATCATAGTCTATTGGGTCAAATATCTAGAGTTTGGTCAAACTCTATCTAAGGCTATCTCTATACCAACCATATACTAGTATAATTAGGATACCTTAATACTATATTCTATATACATAACAATGTAAATACATACCTAAAGTCTATAGCCTTGGTATCATATAGTCCATCCTTATATTATATCTATCACATATATACATATATCCTATATACATATAGGAACCCTCAATATCTATCCATATATATATGAACCTACATAACCTTATCATAAAACTACTCAAATCAAACATTCATACATACAAAGGTATAATTGTATACATATATACATACCATAATATAAATCAACCAACCTATGTATCTATCCTATCACAATAGTTCCCAAACCAACCATATGACTCAATTGAAAACCCCTCATTCATATACACATATACCTCTCCTCACAAAATAACTTACTCTCTAACTCACTCTTACAAAATCCCCACACTCCCTATCTAAATCCCATACCCCTCAAACCCTGTGGCCAATGGCACACACATCTTAGACTCTCACCTATACTCTAATTGATACACTAGGCTAATCAAGCATATCTCACAAACAATCAACCACATCACAGACACCAACTCACACAACAATGCCTCTTGCCTGTACAGGCCAAGGCAACGGCACTGCCTGCACTGCCATCAGCTGCTGCTAATGGCACTGCCTACCTGCCAATGCAATGCAAAGCCAGGCCATGTCAAGGCTACACAGGGCAAACCAAGGCAACAAGCTGCTGCCAATGCCATTGCTCCTACTGCTCACTGCCCCCTTCTACTGCTACTGCCTAAGCCTAGGATACAAACTTACCTAGTCAGGGACTCTCTCCTTACCAAAATTCTGATACAAATAAGAATGAGGCTGGGTTCAAGTCTACCTAACCACTCCAACTGGGAATGACAAAACCTGGAAAACACTATTATGCAACCCAAACAACTTCTATGAAACCTGAGAATCAAGGTAAAACCCAACTCCATCCAAAACTTAGTTTCAAACATCAACAAATCTTAGGCTTAAATAACCAACAATGTGTGAAGATGTGTGTGGGTCATGTGAGCAGGAATGTGAGTGACAGTGATTGTGAGAGGAAAAAGTGTCAAGGTGAATGTGCCAATAGTGTATATCAGTTAACAGTTATTGTAACTCCAAAAGCCAAGCAACTGAAAACTAATTATTAATGCAAAACCCAAACCAACCCTCAAGTAAAACATAGGTAAGAATCAACTGATGGCAAATCACACATCAAATAAAAATCAGTTTTCTAAAAGGAAGGAGATGGGAAGTTCAGGATTTAAGTATCAATCACCCAATAAAACCAATACCTGACACTTCACTTCAAACCTATATCAGTTTTCAGATCAAAACAGTTCAAGTCAAAAGCCAAGGCCAAACCCATATCAATACACAATCTCTATAAATCAACATTCCATTTAATTATTCAAAGACATTCATACATTTCGAAATCTCAGATTTCAAATCATAGTATATCAGTTGACAGTGAAGATTTCATTCTACATCCCAAACCTAAATTAATGTTAATCTCAGGAAATAACAATCTCAGAGAATTCAAATCTTAAATAAAACTCAAACTGGAAATATATGAAGTGGTGTGTGCAGTGAAGAGGGTCACAGGGTGTTAAGGTATCAGGACAGTGAAATGTCAATACAGTGTCAACTGTTCTCAGGTTATAGGAGACAGGGAAAATAGGTTGAATCACTTGAATCCAGAAATTAGCATAGCAATATTGACATTGAAAATCAGTTAGATAGGATTTAGTGTTAGCTGACTTAGGAATGGTTTCATGTGTCAAACAATGGTTTCAAATGACAGCCCAAAACCTGATTTGAACTCCAAAGACCCACACCAAACAGTAAACAATCCTTGGATAAGTCTAATACACATGTAGGAATCATTCATGGATTTAAAACAACATTTAAGATCAGTTTAAAAGGAAATCAAATTCAGAAATTCAAGTTTGAATACATGGTATCAGAGAATTAAACATTTCAAACCAAAACCATTTGAAAACCTAATTAATTTATTCAAAATCCAGGGAAAATATAAACCAACATGGGGGGGTCTAGTCGTGTCCTACAGTGTCCCCAAGACATATCTACAGTGTCGAAACACTGTAACAAAGTGTCACAGGAGACAGTGCAGTGCACTGTCTCGTGCACGTGTGTCAAGCCACACAGGACACGACACACGAACCCACAAGTGTCGTGCACGTGTCTAGAGTTAGAGTAGGTCTAGGTGTAGGGGTCTAGAACCCTGATACATTATCTCGTGTCCACGTGTCAAAGAAATTTGCGCGTATCAGTGAGCTTTTACGCGCGCGTGTGTGTGTGTGCACGACCCATGCCGATTGAATATCTCCCAAAATACTCAATGATAAGGCCTGAAATTTTGTGTGCACAGTGACAGTCATTGCCCGCACCCACATGCAAAATTTTATGTGTCGGGGTGCAGTGTCGTGTCCGCTAGGACACTCGTGCAGCAGGACAGCCGCACGAGGCCAGTGCACAGTGTCGTACGTGCGGTGCGTGTCCGATTTGGACATGAAAAGTGCAAAAAAACCAACTCAGTGATCAACATAAGTAATGTACACATCCAGAGCTATCCAAATATATAATTTGTTTTGAAAAACAATAACATTCAATCCATTGAGGCATTCTATCGAACACCTACACAACACTACGACACGTGTCCGATACGGACACCAAACGGACACGAAAATCACCCAAATTTCAGGGACACCTAGGGGACTCCTAGATCTAGCCCTACATGCAAAGAAAACTGAAGTTTGAATCAATTTAGAGGGTTTTACCTATGTGTGAAAAAAGCTTAGAAAAGCTCCAAATGGGAGATTCTTCCTCTTGGTGCCAAAAGCCCCAAATTGACCCAAGGCTGTGATTAAACTCAGAAATTAGAAAATAAGAGAGTGTTAGGTTCTAATACAAGAAACTAGGATCAAAAAGGAATTAAAATAGATTTATGGGGATTTTTGCAAGAGGGACAATACCTTTCCTTCTCCAATGTTGAAATGAATGAAAGAATGAGGCAAGCCCTAGAGAATAAGTGTTTATATTGGGTGGGGATCCCTATGGCTGGTCATAAAGGAAGGAATTAGGGTTAGGGTTTCCTAAATTGGCCCATGGGCTTAAGTTATGGTTAATCAAGTCATGAAGTCATAAGCCATTTCATGAAACTATAAACCATGACTCAAATCCACTAAACCAAGTCCCCTCATTCTAAAATTAGTTTCTAATGACTAAATGTAGGTTAACCTAAGTTAGACTAGGGTCACCATAGCTCGGGTTAGCTTCTAGGCTAGTTCACTATGTCTCAACAGGTCAAGTCAAACTAGAACTCACCAAATCAACAAATCACCAAATAAATCAAATAAGTCAAAATGACCAAAATACCCCTAGGCTAAAAATAACAATTAAATCATCCTGATGACGTGGTTAGGCTCTAGGTCATGCAGTCTCTCAGGTTTCACTAGTAGCACATCAAAATCACAAGTCATGACTTAAACCAGTTTTTAAATAGTTTAAAAATAATTAAAAATCACCATGTGAAATAAATATCAATAAATAATAATTATAATTACAAAATTTCAAAAATACCCTCATCTGGAAAACTGGGTGTTACATAAGATGCCTGTAAAACCGAGTTAGAACAGATCTACATCTATCGACTATTACACAATGCAAGTTTTATTGGACAACATGGACGTATCAATCAATACGCAGATCCAAAGTGGCTCTGATACCAATTGATGGAACTAGAGATTCCCAAGACCCTTAGTTTGGTGTGCATATTGATCGGTGGAAGTTTAGAAGATCTAAGACGTGTTCTAACCCCTCATAGCGGAACTAGGGTTCACAAATTATACCTGCGACGGAAAGAAGAAGAAAGTTTCCAGCAACGTCGAGTAGTCATGACCCCAAGATCTTCTGTACATATTCCTACCTCGGGTTGGATGTCGTGTGGGCGACGTTCTCCCAAACTTTTCTTCTTCTTAGCATCCCTCCCTTTCTCTCCTTATGTGAATCACGAATTTAGAGAAAGCTTCTTATTTCTGATAAGTATATGACGGCCAGAGAATAGAGGATATACATATAAGGCTATGACAGTGACCATGAGGTAAAATTAGGGTTAGGTCTCCTAACGGATCTGTGTATCCCGTGTTCAGCCCGAACACACAACCCAAGCCCATTAACAATAGATCGGTCCACTAGATAGCTATTGTTGCACTACCTTCCTAATCCCAAATTATGATTATGGGCTCATTTTATTATATGCTCTTTTGGATTCCCATGTTAAGATATCGAATGTCCGTCGATCAAATTAAGTTACTGACAACTATATTGATCGACCTCTTTTATCCTTAGGTAGTACCACTCAACTTTATCTATCATGTCGGATATAATCCACCTGTAGGGTTTACTTGACAATCCTTATGAGCTTCTTAAGGGGACATCATCAACCCGACGTATCGGGACATGGATTCCTTTTATAATCAACAGTCTATCATACATACAATGTTATTATGTAATTCATAGAGGTTGTTGACTCATAATGAATCTCACTCTTTTATGAGTCAAAGTAATGCACACTACATATACATGTCTATTATTATATCCGAATTAAGAGCACAAGCATCCATAATAACAGAGGTGTTTGTTCTCTTATGTAGTCAGTACAAAGAGAACAACCTCAAGTGGTCCTGTTCAATACACACAAAGTATATTAGTGTAAACCTATAGTCAAGATAGACTAATACCATATTACACTACAACCTTTCCAATGGATTGTCCAAGTCCATCTAGGTTGTGAACTATTTATATATTCCATAGGGAACTGATAATATGATCTTTTGTATAACATCACACACCATATTATCTACAACATAGAATATCAGACACTTGCATTAACACTTGCAACAAATACAATATACAAACATTTGCCCATATGATTCTCATTCAAAATTTAAGGAAATAAAGTTAATACAAAAGTGATGCTTTAGTATATAACCCTAACATTGATTTGGTATGCTTTCTTTGGCACACCAGAGACATATAATGATATATCGTGTTGGATCACTCACACCTCTTTAACATGTTCATTCAATGTCAAACCCGACACACCCCGTATGAAGTAAATCGTAGTATGTACAACGTGATGTACTATGACACTGATTGCATCTACCCTCACTATGCCATATTGATCTAGATAATCAAACATCCTTGAATTGAAATTGAGAAACATTTGCAAAAAAAAGAGGCGACACGAAAAGACGTGGAGAGGGCATTCAGAGTATCGCAGGCAAGACGGGCGATCACTCAAGGACCGGTAAGATTTTGGGATGAAGATACTTTGAATAACATTATGAAGTGTTACATCATACTATGTAATATGATAATTGAAGACGAGCGACATATTGGAATTGAACCGTGGCAACTAATTTTCGATGAGATTCTTCCACAAGAATTACTTGAGCATGATAAAGAAGTATTGGGGGGCTTTATTTATTCGCGAATGGAACAAGTACGGGATAGGTCAGTTAACGGGCAGGCTTAGGCGCGACTTGATGGAACACTTGTGGACAAATTTTGGAGGAGAGACAACGCAAGTTTTATTGGACAACATGGACGTATCAATCAATACGCAGATCCAAACCTTGCTCTGATACCAATTGATGGAACTAGGGATTCCCAGAACCCTTAGTTTGGTGTGCGTATTGATTGATAGAAAGTTAAACAGATATAAACGTATTCTAACCCTTCATAGGCGGAAACTAGGGTTTACGAATTATACCTGCGGCGGGAAGAAGACAACAGTTTCTAGTAATCTCGAGCAGTCACGACCCCAAGATCTTTTGCACGTATTCCTCCCTCGGGTTGGACGTCGTATGGGCGACGATCTCCCAACCTTTTTTTCTCCTTGGCAGCCTCTTTTTTCTCCTTACGTGAATCACGAATTTAGAGAAAAAGCTTCTTATTTCAGATGAATATGACGGCCAGAGAATAAAGGATATATATATAAGGCTATGGCAGGGACCATAAGGAGAAACTAGGGTTAGGTCTCCCAACAGATCTGGGTATCCCGTGTTCATCCCGAAAACACAACCCAGGCCCATTAACAATAGCTCGGTCCACTAAGGAGCTATTGTTGCACTACATTCCTAATCCCAAATTATGATTGTGGGCTCCTTTTATTATATGCTCGTTTGGCTTCCTATGTTAAGATATCGAATGTCTGTCGATCAAATTAAGTTACTGACAACTATATTGATCGACATCTTTTACCCTTAAGTAGTACCACTCAACATTATTTGTCATATCGGATATAATCTACCTGCAGGGTTTACATGACAATCCTTATGAGCTCCTTAAGGGTACATCATCAACCCGATGTATAGGGACATGGATTCCTTTTATAATCAATAGCCCATCATACATACAATGTTATTACCCAATTCATAGATGTTATTGACCCATAATGAATCTCACTCTTTTCTGAATCAAAAAATGCACACTGCATATACATGTCTGTTATTATATCCGAATTAAGAGCACAAGCATCCATAAAAATAGAGGTGTTTGTTCTCTTATGTTGTCAGTATAAAGAGAACAACCTCAAGTGGTCCTATTCAATACACACAAAGTGTACTAGTGTAAACCTATAGTCAAGATAGACTAATACCAGATTACACTAGAACCTTTCCAGTGGATTGTCCAAGTCCATCTAGGTTGGGAACTATTTATATATTCTATAGGGAACTGATAATATGATCTTCTGTGTGACACCACATACCATATTATCCACAATATAGAATATCAGACACTTGCATTAACACTTGCAACAAATACAATATGCAAACATTTGCCCATATGATTCCCATTCAAAATTGAAGAAAATAAAGTTAATACAAAAGTCATGCTTTTAGTATATAACCCTAACAGTTCATGCTCGTGCCAACTTTTAATTTTGATCATGCTTGGATGACTTGCATGATTAACCTTGATCACGACTACATCTTAGTCGTATCTAAGTTATTTTAACCATGCGTAGAGTTGTCTAAATTTTGATCGCTGACCATGCCTATGCAAATTCTAACAGTAGTTAATCGTGCCCAAATGATTTTTTTCTTGATAAACTGATCCATTTTGAAGTATCCTTGACCCATGTGATTAGACCCTTGACTATATTTTAATCGTGCCATGTGATATCTTTTCTTAAGATATTCATGATCTAACTTATTTCTGATCATTGATCGTATCATTTTCTTGAGTATATTCTTAGTCGTACCAAATCATGCCCTTGAAACTTCGAGGACGAAATTTTCTAAGGTGGGTAAATTGGAAGGCCCACTTCCCTAATGTAGCTCCCCTTCCCGGAAATTTTGAAATATTTTTTTATTATTATTTATTTTAATTGAAGGGTGATTTTAGATTTTATAATAATTATTTAGTTTATTATTACGGTAGATGATTTTAGTCAATGTTAAGGAATTGTAAACTAATTTGACTTGATAATGAGTGAAAAGAAAGAAGCTCACTGATAGTTGATTTGAACTATTAGATTGCTTCCGTGTTTATTACAAAATTATAGATGCATGGGGAATAAAATAGAAATTGGGTGCTTCTTCAGGAATTGATTAATAGATTTACCTGTAATAAATAATAAAGTTCGTAGCAGACCCATAGTTTATACTCAGCCTTCAGGTATTAGTATTACTGATGATTATAAAGAGTATTTTCTTAGTTTTATTTCTCCCATCAAATCTTTAAACTTCATATTGATATGTAGGACTTCTCTTTTTCTTCTCATTTATATATATATATTGTTCCTCCACAATACAATTGTTAGCTTCGGGTTTTTAAGTTTAAGTGATGACTATAAATTTTCAAATTATGACCAGTTTTATTCAGATTTCATTTTAACCATATATATATATATATGGTGATGTGTAGTTTTCATCTGTGTATTTGAATATAGATATTTTATTTCTTTTCATCTTTTTAGTAAAGAAAAGTAGGTATTTGTATGCGTATATCAATATACTATATAAATGTGTGTATTTGTATGAATATGTAAATATATTATATATGTGCATGAGTATTTATATATATATATATATATATATATATATATATATATATATATATATATATATATATATATATATATATATATATATATGTACTAATAATAGATAGAAATAGAAAGGGAAAAAGCAATAGTAATAGAAAAAGAAAAAGAGAAAGGAAAAAGAATATAAATAAGAAACCATAGCAGCAGTTACCAGACCCATTAAACCCGAGAGCCCAGCTCCACCCCTCAAATCGGCCAAGACCCACATTAGAAGAACTTAGCCAAATGCCAGGCCAAGCCGAGAACCCGCTCGAATTTCTCGAACGCAATATATATATATATATATATATATATATATATATATATATATATATATATATATATATATATATATATATATATATATATATTATGTGAATACGAGAAAGAGAGGTCGAAACCCAAACCCTAAGCGACCAGCCGAGCCCCAGTCACCTGGCGACCAACCCGCCGTCGGTGCCACCGCCGCACGCGGCCAGGGCCACCGGGGGCAGCGCGCGCGCGCTCGCGGTCTGAAGCAACAGCAGCAGCGGCTGCAGGCACATTAAATCGAGACGCAATTTCTCCGTCAATTCTCTGCCGTTTTGCGAACCGTTTCATCAGGCATGCCGACAACCTATACACCCTCAGCCCTCTTCAAATAGAATTAAACAATTCGCGGTGTGCGCGTCGCAAATCGATTCCCAAAATCGAGAAAAATCTCGAAATTCTGGGTGTAGAGACTGTCCCAAAGCCCCTAGTTTGAGTCTCGATTTCTTGCAAACCATTAATCGATTTCGAAATCCACCTGAATTGATTTATAGACAACCTAACCAAGATTAAAACCCTACTGGTAGATTTAATATTAGTTGATTAAACAGAAGGTTAGGTCAGTTTAAATATCAAGAAAAATTTGTTTTAATAATTAAAAAATTTGTCCGATACGACATGCGTCCCGCCATTCTGGGCGATGTGGTCGCGAACCGAAAGCATCAAAAGGTGCGTAACGGTTTCGTGGTCGTGTGGGCTTTGGCAGAATTCAAATTGGTCGCGTGTGCGCGACGAATTTGATGCGTATTCGTCGAAATTCACCGTATCGGCCTCTGTGCAAGTTTTCCGATTACTTCGTGCACGCTCATCAGATCGAGACAAAACTTGCGCCAACATGACTGTATCATTTTTCTGGTCCTGTATGCCAAGTTTGGTCTGAATCTGAGACAGTTGAATCGGAACGTCGTTTTACGGGCCCCACGGTCCCACTCAACGGACGATTTTGTGCACGGCCCGCCGAAATCCAACTTTGGACATACGGTTGGGTTCGTATCAGAAAACCGGACCTGTTGATATATAATTTGACGACTTTAGAGACCATTAACCCTGGCACGCTTTTCGGTGTAAAGTGGGTCCAACGACGGATATCGTTTTTGCCCGAAATTACCGTTTTGCCCCTGTATCCAGAATTGGGCTTAAGGACAGACAATCCTAGCTAATTTGACTATTCTGAGAACGTTGGTACTGTTTATTTCAGCATCTGGAGACTTCTGCATGTGTTGACTGATTGTGGCTCATTGAGTGGTATAGTATTATTGGTTTCTCCAGCTAAGGACCTCAGGCAAGTGCACTTTCTGATTGCTTTCGATTCATAGTAGTCTTTTCATTCAATGTCTATACATATATCTTGCTGCTTGTTGACACGCTCGTCACACGGAGTAGTCGGGAGGGAAAATATCTTAGTAGACCTGTGGACTACCCAGAACTATCCCATGAGTCTATTCTTGAATAATAGCAGCTGCACACGACACGTACAGGGTACCGGATTTACCCTCTAGCCGTTCACATGTCGAAACGGATATTTCACACCACCTAGGTAGATGTCTTTTATTTTTCCTTTTTTTATCTCCACCGTGCTATGTCATCAGTACTTTCCAGTTTTTATATCTCATATGTTATTTTCATGTCTTGTCAATTCTATTATGTTTTTGTATTGTCGTCGGTTTGTGTACTTGTTCCATTCCTGACTGGAAACCAACATTTTTCAGGTTTAGCCGCGATCACTCTTAGCACTGGAAAGACATGGGTATGCTGAGGCCGACCTAGAAATAGAAAACAGTTGTATCATTTTCATTAATTGTAAAATCTTGTATTTCCTTTAATTTTAAATGTTGTAACTGTTGTAATAAACTTAGAAATGTGAATGAGCAGCAAATATGATATTTTGAGCATTTATTTCTTGTGGGCTTGACAGCATTCTACCGCGGACTCTGCGGCGTAGGCTGGCTTGGACACGTCTCGTATCCGAAAAGCGGGTGCGGGTCGTGACAAGTTTTTGTGGTGGCCCATGCAGGTCAGTCTTCATAAATTATGTAAACTCGCGGTAGTACCATGTTAGTCGTACCGCTGCGAGCCTGCGCCCAGGAAATGCTCATTCACAATTAGGATTAAAATAATTTAGGAGAATAACTAGGACTAGGAGTCCCTTGTTCAAATTGACTGTTGGGTAGTTAAGGTTATTAGATAGGCCATACAATTTAGATAGCTTGCTAGATCCCTATAAGTACACTAGTACTTTTGATATGACAATGTGATCCAATATGGATATACTATTCGCTTGGTATGTTAGGCTTGCCTAGAATTAAGGCTTTAATCTTGATGAACTGTTTAATTTTCTTTTGCTTTATTGGATATAAATTTTATATCATAAGTTAGAATTGCTTAATTTTAAATTTCATTTTGTTGTAAGAAATTGGTTTGTAATTCCTGATTCTGTTATTCATATACGAATCTCGAGGTAGACTGAATTGAGTTTTTCCCTCAACCATTTGAAATATATATATGAGATAAACGTTAGGATGTTCTTATTTTCCATGTCTTCAGTTATTTTCTCACCGGTCAATTTTTTTACTTTAAGGATTGAGACTCATAGGTAGATGTTTACGCTCTATCATAATCAACTAGCTTGAAACTCTAGCAGTCCCTTGAAGTCCTTAGGAATATAGTTAGAGTAATTAACTGACTGCGATGACTAGACAGCAGCGCACTGTCGCCAATTATTTGAGAGCGGAGAATGTGGGTTCACTGCAGCCAGCAGTACACTGGCGAGGCACAACCCACAGAATTGAAATCATTTCGAAGAATCATACTCTATGGAACATTGCTAAAACTATGTTCTCGTTGATCTCTTTAGATCTTAGATACCCTTGTGTCAATATAGAGTAGAGTACCTGATAGCTTATCACACCTGAATCACGGAACCAAGGGTTTACCACAGTCCGAGTATACGAGCGAGGCATAATTCTCTGTCAAATGATTTTAGACGTGATTACAAGTTTAGGATACTATAGAGGATAGAAAAATGCTTTGTGTGTACCATAAGACCTAAGACCAAAGCTAGTGAAAGTGCAGTAAGTTGAGTAGCATATCTTCCAACCTAGCGTTAGGTGGTTCTTGTGATCTATTGACAGGGTAATTGACTGACACTAACAGGTTTGCCTAGAATATAGAATTGAGAAGCCCATAATCAATAAGTCGACCAAGGCCTTATGGATAGTAGGAAGACTGTATAAGTAAGAACACCAGGAAGGTTTTGATTCTCTCAAAACTCCAACTACTTGTGTACCCTTTCCAAAAATCTCGCCTACTTATATTTGACTATCTTGACCAATGCTGCTATTACAGCCTAGTTTTTGCAAGCTTGCTCTTTTTATCGAGCTTGATTCGAGACATGTTTATTGGGGATGCCTGCTAACATATTGTCTAATCAGAATCAGTGTATTACGGTCTGATCAATCATGATGCATTTGGTTCGCTCTTCATCTAATTACCTTACGTGGATTGAGATGTAGATGTCTCTAGGATCTCATCCGCGACTGCTTTGACAATTCCTCTTGATTATACATTTGCCTTTGAATCACGTAATTGTATTCAGTGATATCTCTCTTGAACTCTTTATTATTTTTATCTTTTACTGATTGGAAAGACGAAAGCTCGTAATTGGTAGATAGATACAGAGTATTCCCATGGCTATGATAGTTGTATACGCAAGTGTAGCTACCATCGGCAAGCTCTGTGACTGGAACCTTGTCTTGAGTTACTCGTCCTTCCTTCGACATTAAACCTGATATCTTAATCTTCTAGTCATGGGAGTCCGAGAGTGATTAGGATCTTTTCTTGGTCAAATGCCAACCTAGGAGACTACTTATGCTCAAGAAACCAAATATTGTGAGCCTTTAGTCATTTTTGAAGCTTGGTTTAACTAAAACCTTTGTGACAATAATCTGGCGGTTTGACACACATAGAAATTCACGACCCAGTTGTTAGGAACCTTTCATACGATGTGCCTTAGAGTTAGTTACCCCGTCAATAACTCTTGTATACTATGGACGAGTGGGTCCTTCTATTTTATCGACCATGTATTATTTTACCCATTTGTTTTCCATTTATTGCGGAACGATCCTTGACTTGACTTATATCTACCGTATTCCGTTATGCCGTGCCTTATTCTTTATTACCAAGAGTCGAGGTACAATATCCGGACTTTGTAATCCTTCTAACCTCTTTATTCCAAAAACCATATCTTAGTTTCTAAGGTGGGTAGACTATAAGCCTTCTAAATTTAGGATATACCAGGATTACCGAGTGAATAGAATAATTCCCCTTAGGATGATAATTAAGTGCCCCATGGACTCCCACTTTCCATTTAGATCAATTTGTGTCCCCGGCCGGGCCATTAATATTCGGAGCACAAGACCAGTGGTTACCCTCCAACAAATTTCACCTGCAAGATCTAGACAAGTCCACCTTCATCTAGGTATATCATGTCCCACTCAAACCTGTCCTCTTGTACTCTATTTTTGTGCTACAACTTTCAGGTTAAAAGGACTAGCTATAACCCTTACCATAGTACCTACCCGGTATACTTTCCGACTTCCATTAGAGACTCAACCTCGACTCGAACCTTTCGACCTAATATATATATGTGATCTAGTCAAAGCCCACTACGCACATGCTACTAGTGTGCCACCCAATTGAGGTCTCATGTGCTACTTAAACACAAAAGTTACTAAGGGCGCATTTTTGGGCTTTAAGGACCTAGCTAACCAACTTGACTGGCAACTAGCTCAACCACTTGAGTTAAAACCTATTCTAGGATACCCTAATCTAGTAGGAAGAGTTTTATCATTGGGATCTTGTCTAGTCCATATAGATTGAAATCCAATGTTCATCCAACCGACGACTGATGCCCAGATAGAGAACCCATTAAGACCACAATCTTGATTTCTCAAACTCCATTCCATTATGGAACCTTGTTTGAATTAGAATTTTAAGAACGAGACTTCTGTATTGCATGGATTGTAGGCCACTCTAAGTAACGCAGGGCTCTTCGACGTAGCAAGTGACTGAACTAGAATAGTCCAATCTAGCAAATAAGGCAGTGGTTCATAAACTCCCTTTCTATCTGTAACATTGGATACTCTCCACTGTTCTTGAAACTTCACAGTTGCTTTCGATTATTCTGCCTTGTCCTCCTTACTTCGGAGCGACGAAGAGTCATGCTTACTAGAGTTTATCAATATTTCTTAGCTACTTGTGTAAATTTGTTGCTTGTTAAATTTTGGGTTGCTTGATAGATAAGAGATGATTATAGATGCCATGTACAGCAGACATCTATTGGTAAAAAATTTAGCAGTTAGTTGGAAGATTATAAAGTTTTAGCGACAGAAGATTTGATGGAATAGTGTGACCAAAGGTGGGTAGAAGTCCTCCAGTATTCGGAATTACGAAATAGCTAGAGAAGGTTATAAAAAATTTTGAGAAATTAATTGAGGAGATTAAGGTAATGGTAGACTTTAAATTTTAAAGAATAGCTGCAAATTAGAATTTTGAGGACGAAATTATTTTAAGGTGGGTAGATTTGTAGCTCCCCTTCCCGAAAATTTTAAAATATTTTTTTATTATTATTTATTTTAATTGAAGGGTGATTTTAGATTTTATAATAATTATTTAGTTTATTATTACGGTAGATGATTTTAGTCAATGTTAAGGAATTGCAAACTAATTTGACTTGATAATGAGTGAAAAGAAAGAAGCTCACTGATAGTTGATTTGAACTATTAGATTGCTTCCGTGTTTATTACAAAATTATAGATGCATGGGGAATAAAATAGAAATTGGGTGCTTCTTCAGGAATTGATTAATAGATTTACCTGTAATAAATAATAAAGTTCGTAGAAGACCCATAGTTTACACTCAGCCTTTAGGTATTAGTATTACTGATGATTGTAAAGAGTATTTTCTTAGTTTTATTTCTCCCATCAAATCTTTAAACTTCATATTGATATGTAGGACTTCTCTTTTTCTTCTCATTTATATATATATTGTTCCTCCACAATACAAAAGCTTCGGGTTTTTAAGTTTAAGTGATGACTATAAATTTTTGAATTATGACCAGTTTTATTCAGATTCACTACAAGAAAAAAACTCTTTTTACAACGTTGAAAAAACGTTGTAAAAGGTCTTTTACGACGTTCAATAGAAGGTCGTTATATCCAGGGTTGTAAAAGGGGGGATATCTTCCACAATGTTCATTTGAACATTGTAAAAATGTTGTAGAAGTTCTTCTCATAACAGTTTATAAACATTGTTGAAATTTCTAAAATCTGACCAAAACTCTTCTACGACATTTTTTAAATATTATAAACAATACTTTTAAAACAAATTGCACATGTTGTAAATATAATTTCAACAACATTATGCAACTGTGGTAAAAAACAATATCTACCATGTTCAGTAAACATTGTACATATATTTTATACAACATTGTACAAATATTGTAAACAAGTTTATACAACTGTTACAAAATGTTGTATATTTTATTCAGTCATGTTTGCCTAACATTGTAATAAATATTTGTATGTTGTAATTATAATCTCAACAATAATTTAAAAGTATTGTAAATAAATTTTACAATATTTAGAAACGTTGTTAAAATATTATCTTACAACAATTTTGGCACGTTGTTGATAAAAAGAGTTTATACAACTTCTACAAAATATTGTATATTTTATTCAATCATGTTTTCCAAACATTGTAATAAATATGTGTATGTTGTAATTATAATATCAACAATAATTTTAAAATATTGTAAATAAATTTTATAATGTTTAGAAATGTTGTTAAAATATTATTTTACAACAATGTTGAAACGTTGTTGATTATGTTTCCATTTAAAAAAAATACAATTTACAAATAAAAATATATTGAATCCAATTATAATACTAATACAAATACACAAATACAAATACATTATTCTAATTTTCGCTCATGTTGTCGTTGTTGTTGTTGCTGTCGCTGCCGCTCTTACTACCGTTGTTAGTATTGCTACCATAGTTGTTGCTACTGCTGCTCTTGTTGAATTTATTGTGTTGTCACTTTCTCAGAAAATTTTGAAATCACTTTTAATCCCCATCTACCGATCCCTCTTTGTTTTCTTGCTGAGTTCCTCATTGACACCAACTTCCAGCTAGTAGTAGTGCAACTGCCAAGATCGCCCTCCGGACCTATAGGCATAAGTTGCAGGAACTTTTCACTAATACACAAAAATGTCGACAAAGTAAACTAACTCAACCAGTAAATGAATGGAGATATAAAGAGAAATGACATCTGGTACAAGTACAAAGTTTCCAATGCCTAATCTTGAGAGCGTTATTCAGAGTTATTAATGCAAGAATAAGGGTTCAAGATCCATGGAGACACATTTGTAAGGTGTGTTTTGTGTGGCTGGCACACATGCATTAGGGGCCAATCAAAACAAGTACAATAAGTTGTCGTATCAGCATCCTATCCGAAATTCTACTATCAAAAAACTTATCCTAGCTGACATGTTTTTCACGGTAAGTTAGTTAAAACTGCACCAACGCTGGTGGCTAGGAACATTATTGTTGATGAAGCAAAACTCTCGTAATAAATCATCCTATCATTCCTCCTTTCACAGGGAGTTTTATTTCAGTTCCCTAAGATGTCACCCTTAATTAGGCCAGCTTTTGGATTGTGGGGTTCTTTCCCACATAACGTCCTGAACTTTTCAACCTATAAATGACTACATTGTTGATAGGCACTCATAATTATTACCAAGTGGCATAAGTGGTCATATAGATCCCATCTTAAAGGGTAGACAAACATATTTGACCTCTGGGTATCATAATTCAGGTATCGCGAAAAACTGAAGTCTATTGGGCGATAACTAATACCACAATGTTTGATAAGCAAAAGGTTACAATCCATTGGTTTATCATAGGCCACATACTAAATTCTGTTGCACTTTACAACTAGGATAGGTGACAGTGATGCATTCATTGACACAACCCAACTCTATGCAACATTTAATTTCTGATAGGTACATAGTAAACTTGGTCAGGTGCTAATTCTAAGTATGCATTCCTCACTATATATGAACACATCATCAAGGTTAAAAGTTCTTACCCATTGGAATCAGATGAATCCTCAATATAGAAGAAAAGAATTGCTCCATGGAGATTACGAGTATCAGTAGGCACAAATCGTCTAACAGTACCAACAATACGTCCAAAAACATCAGGATCTCCATCCTCTATTAGCACCCGTATAATTATTCCTCTTACTAGATTTGGCTGTTAAATATAGAAAATAAATATTACCACTCCATGCAAAATAACTAACATAAGCAAAATACACAAAAACTACATAAGTGTCTATCCGAGACTTGATTATGAGAACAAATACAGAAGGCTCTCCAAACCTGTAGTAGGCCTCTGGGATGATAGAATAGCAACGTCTCCCTCCTTGAAGGTCCACTTGAGTTCATGATTTGGAAGATAAAGAAAAAACAAATATTATCAGTTAAAATAGACATGACAAATCTGGTGGAAGTTGACTGAAAATACAACACCTGTGCAACAGGGGACTCTGGCTCCAGTTCTTTCATGAATGCACTGATTAGTGCAGAATTAGAAACTTTTATCTGTATATTTGGAGAACATGGAAGAGGATGAACAAGAATGAATAGCTACAAGATATGATCTGGTAGTTATCATAAATTAATCAATACACAGTTGCATCTCCTACTTTCAAACTTTAAAGTGCAATTTACAAGTAAATTAACTCAAGTTGCAGTTTGAGGAGACAGTAAAGAACTTACAGGGATTTCCTCAAAAATATCAACCCAAGATAGTTTCTTTTCCCTTAACCTGAACAAAAGCCAGAAGCATGAGAACATTATAGGCACTAATCCTACATAACAGATAGGTAGAAGATAGGCTCATACTTCTCTCCAGTAAAATTGTTTTTGCGGTAAAGATCCATAAAGGTATCAGAGAGCTTCAATGCCTTGAGAGCCAAAACACCTTGATTGGACCTTGCAGGGTCATATATAATGCAGACACATCGTCGAATATTTTCCTACAATGAGAAAGGAATTAGGATAGGGTTAAATTAACCCCAACAGAGGGTTCTAGAGCTGGGAGTGTTACATTTATAAAAATATATAATCAAAAGGATGCACACATCAAAAAGGACAGACTAATATTTATACATGTCAAGGAAATGTAACAGGTTTTATCAACAAAGACCTGCGATTCAACACTAGCACAAACAGCATATATGCCCCAGTCTCTGGTGTAATTACTGTAAAGATGAACCTTGCCAAACCTGAGGATGTCTTTGATGTGTGCCATCAAAGAAACAATGGTGAATTGTCACCCGAATGCACCAATAAGCATTGTTTAACGTGCATGGAGAAGTGGCATCTATTTCAAATAGAGAAACATGGATAAGTAGGCAAATAATCTTATGGTGAGGTAGACCAACTATGCCCGGAGAAAAACAAGACCTATGAAGAGAAACATAAGTTGACTTTAATCTCATCACCATGAAGACTTAGCCAGGTATGAATTTCATACTACCTACAACAAGAAGATAACAACCATTAAGATGTGCATTTGCGAAGATTCTATTTACTCCATTAGAAGCTGCACAATTCTGCAGAAGACTGCCAGTGTTAACTTTTACATAATTTTATTTACATGTTTTTTGTATCTTTGAATTGAAAAAGGTGAGGTGAGGGGGTCAGTAGAAATATAGTAAAGGATACGATAAGAAATGAGTACATTTATGGAAGTTAGAGGTGACGTTAATTGAGGATAGTATTATAGAAAATCGCTAGATGGTTTGGACTATTTGGACGTACAACGAGAACAGATGAACCCATTAAGATCTAGCGTTAGAATCCTACTTAAAGAAGAGCAAAAAAGTCTGAATGGTGTTTGATAACTCTAGCGAGATGTTCATCAACAGAACAAAACAATAGAAGAGACTCAAAGAGATTCATGTAGTCAACTATACAAATCGGGACTCTGGCTAACCAACGATGACAGTGCGGTGGAGATGTGTCCTTCACATTCCAACTGAATACGTTGGTAAAGGTTACCTCCCATTTTGTGATCACAAAGATTTGTGACAGCCTATTGTAATGGGAAAAGGTTAACATTGAGCCCAAAACAAAGATTTATTACAGTAAAGACACTGTACAACCAGCATATTTGCATTGAAAAATACCTGATAAAGCTTTTCTAAGTCGCAGGAATCAGGCTTCTTCAAAAATATGGCCGCTATAGCAGACTTCAACAATGCCCATGTATTTTCTTCAAAATTTGTTGGTAATAGAGGTGTACCTAAGTATAACCAAACAACAATTTAAATTTGTCAGACCGAAAGTTGAAATGGAGTTCCACGTCATCTGATGAAAAGTAAGTTCATACGCTAGGTTGAGCCTTTCAGAGTGCTCCTACAATAACTTTCTTGTAATATGAATAGTAGTTGTTAGTGCTACTACATATAACAAAATAACACAGAAATTAAAATCCTGTGAAGCTAAATTGCAGAGTCAGCAGAAATTAAATTATACATCAGGTAGTGAAACCAAAGAACTGGTCTTCACCATATATGTCGGTTACATTCTAATAAATATATTGTGTTCTGTGGTGTTGTTTCTAGTGTCAGAGAACACCTCCAAGTATTCAACTTCTTAATAAACAGATTATGCTGGTAGACACATCCTTCTCATTACAATTGCCATTACTAGATATATCAACCACGCTACAGAATATGTGCCTATTTTAGTTATTATTTAAACTTTTAGGGGAGTATATTTGATCCTATCTTTAGCTTATATTTTGCCTCAGAGATGAATGTGATTGCCAAAAATAAAGTCTTTAAGAATTCTCACCGTGATGCTCTTTGATTGCACAAAACTAGACGGGACAATAAATAAGGTAGGTTCCTGGAGAAAGGAATTTTCCCAAAGAGCAACCAAGTAATAAATTCAAATTTGTAAAGATTAGTGGTTGAGATGAAATCAGTGTTCTAAAAGGCACGAGGTGCTAGGGTCCTCTGGAGCCTAGGAGTGAGGCGTGGGCTTCAACGAAGCGACGCACACATTTTTAGATTTTTTTAATAATATAGTTTAAAATAAACAAACTCATATTATGTTAATCAATTCAAAACAACATTAAAACAGTAAAAGGGTAGAGTATGTAAAATCATAAAAATAACAAATAGCGGTTAACCATCGTCAAAAAATCCAAAAGAAAATCACAAGTTCATAATAATAATAAATTGACAATCCTGAAAATCATTATCATCGATATTAGCATCTCCATCACTAACACTACCAACATATTTCTATCATTCATCATTTCTATCATTCATCATCAACAATTTCCAATACAAAACCTACTAATGACAATAGAAAGATTAGTTGATTGATTTGATACATTTGATAGTGTTTTTATTCTTAAGATTCAGTTGGTGACAATATCTTCAACCACAATATTTCTTTATAGACTTGATAACATAAAAAGTATTGTAGAAATCTACTGATCAAATAAAAGGATTAGTTATATATGAACACTAAAATACTAAAATATATCTAATCCAAATAATAAAGAACAAATAAAAAGAAAAGGAAAAAACACTAAGTTAATGAACCTCCTGCGCTTTGTGCATCAAAAGTTGGCATGAGGCGTACGTGTCAAAATTAGGTGTGAAGCGCACGAGGCGTGGGCCTAGGCCTAGGTGAATGAGTCCGGCTTCACAAAAAATGAGGCACAAGGGTGAGCCTTGAGCCGCAGGCGCACCTAGGTGCGAGCCTCATGCACTGTTTGAAACACTGGATGAAATATGAATCACTTGAGAGATCCCTTGCAATATGATGAACAAGCAAGTTAATAGGAAGAGCCTTTCAGGGTGTAACTTTCATACAACAAGAATACCCTTCATTAATCCTACTATATACATAATAAAGTTAATAAAAAAAACCCAAGAAATTAAATCATTGATTTGAGGAAAATTCGGTACGATGACATGGTAAGATGACACAGAATCAACCGGACTGCAGAAATGTCCTTGTAGATGATGATTAAACATGACAGCATTCAAAAACATAAAACAGTATTCAAAAGCACGATGTGTGTGCATTACAGAACAGCATTTGGCAAGCAGTTTTCAGTTATTAGCTCTAGTTTTCTAGGAAATATATTAGTTTGTCTTATACTCTGCCTTGGAGATGAATGCAAAATGCCAAAAGCAAGTGTATCCCTTTCACCTATTACCTATATATATAAGACTACAATTATAAAACACTTTTGTAAAAGCATAGTAAGGTTGTAAAAGCATAGTAAGGTTGACAAACAAAGACCTAATATCCTCCATTATTCCTTGCCCATTCTCTCAAATTTCTCTTTTTTTTCTTCCACATCACCATAGGACCAAGTGATATGCACAACCTTCAATTACCCTAAAAATTGGTGTAAAAGCATAGTAAGGTTGTAAAAGCATGTAAAAAAAAAGAAACTTATTTATCGCAGGTAAACCAATCAACAAGGGTGCCTATTATTTCATTCAATTCCAAAACTACAAAGAAACAACATATCAAATTATGCATAAATGTATAAAAAAAATCTAAGTTTTTAATAATTTATTGATTATTATTTGCTCTTAGATGCCAAGTATCATAAACCACCCCGCCGATACTGCCGTATCGCCGATCCTCATACTCATACAAGGGTCCGATACTAATTCCGATACCGTGAACCTTTCATCCCAATCAAATCAACTAAGCATTATTGCTAAAGCCCCAACTAACTAAATTGTACAATCACCTAAATGTAGCAAAATTTAACCCATATAATTGGGCTTAAACTTTTCTTGGGAGCAATACTTCCATACATCATTATTTAATAATAATCTTTATGCATATACCTTCTTTGCTTATTGATGCTTTATTTCAAAATTGCAATAGATGTATGGCATGGGCTATGTGAGCTGCCCTGTCTCTTCATCTTAGGCATATTTATATACTGGATTTACGAAAAAAAATGATTATTTTGCTAATTTACGAATAAAAAGGTGGAATTATTTGGTTATTGTGGTTTAGTTTGAGACTGGTGCATATTACTCAAGAAATAACATGTTATTTATTGACTAGTTATAAATTATTTGGTTATTTATTACCATGCTTATTTGTTGACTAGTCAATAAATAACATGTTATTTATATTTCAATAAATAACATGTTATTTATTGACTAGTTGTGCTGCGGACTAGTCAATAAATAACTAGTATGCGAATACATGTTATTTATTGACTAGTTGTGCTGCAGACTAGTACGCTTTTAAGGTTTAAGACGAGAGGTTAATGGTTCCTGAAAGTTCAAAGATGATACAGATTGCCTCTTCTCTATGGCATCCCTCGCGAAGCGATCCACATCCAGCATCTGCACAATTAGATAAATAGTGGATAAACATGCACGGCAAAATCCGTACATACCCATCAAAGAAAAATATATATGCAGTGCACTTCTTTGCCTACTCAATTAGCTTTTGAACAAAAAAAATTATGGCAGCGGTATCATAACCATTGTTTATGAGTCCTACTTCGATATACTAATTCTTCCTTCTTTATTCAAGTTCTAGTTAAAAATAATGTGCAAAAGTGGTAACCTTTGGAGTGAAGAACCAGAGGATACCTATTGAGATGGCTAAGTATTCAGCTTTTTTGTCGAATAAACTTTTCAACTCTACTATTTCGTTGAATCAAAAATCCCTAAACTTTGTCAAATTAATAAAAAAATCCCTATATTGGAAATCAAGTAAAAAAGAACTAAACTTTTGGTTCACTACAACAAGAGAGCGAACAATATTAACAAACAAGTGCAATGCTAATGAATTTACTGCAAATAAAGTCAAAAGATTACACAATAAACCCTAAAAACTCGGGAACGAAGAATCGGGCACGCCAAGAGCGGCGCCGTGCCCGTGTCACCGTGTCCGGTTTCGTGTCCGTGCAACATGAACTCGGACTGAAGAATCCCGCAAGTCCATCGGAAAAAACCCTAAAAACTAGAGAAACAAAGGAAAGGATGGCGGACCGTACCATCCAGATTGGCGACGCAATACAGAGCACCGTGGAGGCCGCCGATGGCGTGCCGGCCGAAACCCTCGGCCTGTCTGGCCAGCGCGCGGAAGCTTTCGTCGACATGGCAGTAGGGAAGCACCAACATTTTACTTTCTTTTCTCCTTCTTCATGGCTTCCGATCTCTACTGTGTGGACGAGTTCTTGTAGAGAGTGGTAGTGGTGACCCGGTCTGTTACATTTCCTTGACATGTAACAGGTCTTTGTTGATAAACCGATAGAGGGAGAGGAGAAATTTTAGAGGGGGTGGGAGGAAATATTTTAGAGGGGGCGGGGGGGGGGAGGGGGGGGAGTTCGTTCCTTTTATTAGTTGGGAGTAGGAAAAGTTTAGAAGGGAAGTAATATTTTAGAAGGGGGAGAAAATATTTGTAGAGGAAAAAGTGGCGCACAAAAAAAATTATACCTACTTTCTATTTCTGCTGACCAAGTCCAACAAATATTTATACTTATTAAATTATTATTATTTTATTAAATTTATTTAGTATAAAAATATTTTATTATTAGTGACGGAAAAAGGAGTACCAAATATTTATCTCAAAGCAAGTAAAATATTTAGTGCGTTTTTCATTTAATGATCAAAAATTCTAAATAATTTCTCATAAATTTGGAATCACTAAAACCCTATATAAAATAAAGAAATGAAGGCATGAGTACAGAGAATAGAAAAAGAAGAAAACGTGAGAGAGAATACAGACTAGTTGTATTCGGTTTCTAGATTCGGGTTCGGATTCGGATTAGAATTAATACATACATGATCGTTCTCTATATTAAATACGACTTATAATGGTTAAAAATGTGTTTTCCAAATAGTATATATATTTCACTTATTAATACATAAAAATTTAAAAAATAACTATTGTATATGTTTTCTTCTTATGTAGTTGTTGAAAAAAAATTAAAAATAACATAAAATATAATAATATGTTCAACATTAAAATTATATTTAAACTAACTGCATCGTATTATCTAATTAAGCACATACCAAAGATTCAAACAGTATATTTATAATAAATCATAATTAAAATATATTTAAATTATATTTAGAATATTATAATACAAATTAAATCTTTATCTATTTTATAAAATAATATCATAGATTATTTTTATATGTGCAATGTACCTAAACTAGATTAGTGTGAGTCTTTTTTTTATACTTGAGGTAAGTTATTATTTTGCTAGACGAAAAGAGATCATATCTGACAAAATTACAGTATGATCTTTTTCCTACCTTTCAGTTCTTGCTGGAGTTTATACAGAATATCGCATGAAGAACAATGATAGCCTTTACTAACATAATGTATGTGTACTCATATGTTTTAGTTGCTTCAAAGCCAACTATTATCAATAGGTTTTAATTGTATCATAGGGAAAGATGCTGGATTGGCAGCTGTCATTTGTTGAAATTACAAGATGTAGCTACCAATGTCGGACTTTAAATTTTGAGTCCTGAGACAAACTCTAATACCATGTTTGGTACGCGGTATTTTTTTTTTCCGGAAAAATTTAGGGTGGGAATCTATTACCATGTTTGTTTGGGCTATGAAAAATTTATTCCCGGGAGTTAAAAATACTCGGGTAAATAGTTTATCCATAAAACATGGGAATCCTATCCCTTAAGAATAGGTGGGTATTTTTCTTTTGCCCGGACAAAAAAAAATTTGTTTGAACTTTTTTCTACCTTTTGATCATTTTTGAACATTTTTCTTTTTTGCCCTTTTCTGCCCTTTTTTGTTGTTTTTGTCGTTTTTTGTCGCTTTTTGCTCATTTTTGTCAATCTTTATCGATTTTTTTCGCTTTTTGTCATTTTTAGTCCTTTTTGTCCTTTTTTGATATTTTTTTTGTCTTTTTTTCCTCTTTTTGTCACTATTGTCATTTTTACCGGTTTTTGTCGTTTTTGGCTTTTTTGTCATTTTTAGTAGTTTTTTGTTTCTTTTTTGTTATTTTTTTCTTTTTTGCCATTTGTTATCTTTTGCGTTTTTTATCCTTTTTCTCTTTTTACCGGTTTTTTGTCCTTTTTTGTCATTTTTGTTGTTTTTCTGTCTTTTTTTTTGTTTTTTGTCGTTTTTTGTTGATTTGGTCATTTTTTGTATTTTTTGTCGATTTTGTCTCTTTTTTTGCCTTTTTAAGTCGTTTTTTGTCATTTTTTTTGTCGTTTTGTTGCTTTTTGTCATTTTTGTCTCTTTTTTTGTTTGTCGTTTTTCGTCTCTTTTTATCTTTTTTTTGTCGTTTTTACTAGTCTTTTGTCAGTTTTTTGTTGTCTTTTGTCGTTTTTGCTGTTATTTAGTAGTTTTTTTGACATTTTTGTCGTTTTTTGTTTTTTTTTGTTTTTTTGTTGTCTTTTTTGTCGTTTCTGTAGAAAAATTTTTGTCGTTTTTTGTAAAAAAAAAATGTCCTTTTTGTCGTTTTTTTGTTGTCTTTTGTTCTTTTTGTGGTTCTTTTTGTGGTTTTTTTATTTTTATATATTTTTTTTGTCATTTTTTGGTCTTTTTATCCTTTTTGTTGTTTTCTGTCATTTTTGTCGCTTTCGTTATTTTTTGGTCTTTTTTATCATTTTTTTTTTATTTTTGGTTTTTTTTATTTTTGTCGTTTTAGTCTTTTTTTTGGCCTTTTGTCTTCTTTTTTTTTATATATTTAGGTCGGGTTTTTTTTTCGTTTTTAATCGTTTCTTTCTTTTTTTACTTTTTTTTCCTTTCCTTTTTTTTTGGACGTTTTTTCATTTTTGGTTTTTTTTTTTTCTTCATTTTTTTTCATTTTTTAGTTTTTTTATCATTTTTATTTTTTTTCCGGGAATGTTTATATAGTCACCAAACCCAAACATGGGAATACAATTTTCCAGGAAATTTAATTCCTTGAAATTTGATTTCCGGGAATATAGAATTTTCGGCTATATAGTATTCCGCATACCAAACGCCCCCTAAAAGTTGTGCCCTCAAAGCTTAATGCTCATACAATTTTTTTTATAGACAACAATAAAATAGTATTATCAACACAAAATTTAAGAAAAAATAATTAACAAATATAATATCCAAAATAATATATTTTATAATGAAATACTAATAAAATTGAAGATATTCCAAGCAAAAAAATTGATGTTCTAAACAAATAAATAACTAATAATGTTTCAAATAATTCTTATGAAAATAATAAAAAAATAAAAAATTGTAACTTGTTCTATTGTTCAATTAAATCCAACAGGACAGCGAGAGAGAGGGAGGGGATGTTGACAACGATGGAAGGAAAAAAGGGGATTGGCAGCGACTAAAGGGTATAAGAAGATTTGGAGCATCGTAATGTTAGATCAGCAACAGAAGGGAAGAGGATTTAATTTTGACAGCGATTGCACGAATTTTTTTTCTTCATTCTGACTAACTGATTTGTCTTTTGATAATATAATATATGACATTTAGATATTCTAAAATTTTGGGCCTGAGCCACTCGCTCCGGCTACGGTAACTACCACATTTCAAAATTTTGAGTTGTTTTCAAACAAATTTCTAAACAAATTCATAATATTATTTAGTTGATGCACTTATAAGATCTTAAAGGGAACCCAAAAAGTAAATTGAGCAAACTGATAGAACTGAAATCTCCAATCCTTGTATATACTTTATGGGGAGTAAGATATTTGCATAGTAAGTTATACATATGCCAATACCAAAACATAATTCTTGAACCAACATGAGAAAATCAAGATTGGGACCAACAAGAATAATATAAAAACATTAAACAATTATCAAAGATAATTGACCAAAAAAGACTAACAATCAAGGGTGTAAAAGCAAAGTAAGTTGTAAAAACATGTAAATAAAAAAAACTTATTTATTTCGATGATTACGCTTTAAAAGTTCTAATATTTGTTAGATATTTTTAATAATTCATTAATTGAATATATGACACACCCTAAGCTAAAGCAGCATTTTAAATAGTAAACTAGAGGTGGAGGAGAGCTGATTTTTACAAGAAAGAATATTATAACAAGCAAGAAGCGGGGGAAGGGATTGATGAAAGAAGTATATATATTAGGTCTGCCTTTCGAAGCCGTGGAAGGGATGGTTCAACATGTGACAGATCCATTTAACCATGAACTGCTACCAAGTGAGGTATTGACCTAATAAGACCAACTTTTCGAATAATATTATCCTAGAAATATTTTAAAGATATATTTACAACGTTGTCTATATATTGTAAAAAAACACATATTTTACAACATTTTATAAAAGTTGTTAAATATAACCCTTTTATAATGTTTCATAAACATTGCAAAATGATATTACATATACAACGTTTACATAACGTGGTAAAATAAAATTAATTTTACAACATCAAACAAACATTGTGCAATATAAACAATGTACAACTATTGTTAAACGTTGTTGAACATGACATTTTTACAATATTTTAAGTACATTGTTAAAATTAGTAACTTTGTGTCACGACCCGCACCCTAGAGTAAGGGCACGAGAGGTGGGTACGTCCAGCCTACGCCGCAGTGTCGGCGGTAGAACGCTGTCCTAGGTCACAACATCTAACATATATAATGCCAGGCAGTTTATACTCCCCGAATGGGGGTGACATAGCAGAATGTAAACTCAATCACAACTAAGGAAGAAAAGTACGATTTGATATAGAACTCAAAATGAAGTACAGATAATCAGAAGAGTCTAGTGTCTAAGATAACATCTCAGCAAACGTTTCGAGTACAAGTCTCAACTACAGAATATGAAAGAATATATATACATCTCAAAACAACAACTGAAAGCCAAAAACAATGCTGAAAAGAAAGATAAAGCCTAGCTGACTAGCCTAGACTATGGGAGTAGTATCCTGAACTGCAGCTGGGTCCTCCAGAGGAGCCAGGTCGCAGGTGTCGTCTAAGCCTGCTCCGTAATAGGTGGTACAAAGGGCCTCATCCTCATCCTCTGTAATATTTTCAACAGATCCAGTCAGGATAAGAGCGAGCACAGTACATCTCATGCAGTTCATATCAAGGCAGGAAATATAAAGCAAGCAATAGAGTAAGATACATGAAACGCTGTAAAAAGATGTACATAAAACAGGAGAGATATTTGATAACTGAAAATATATACATGATAAGTAAGAACTGTAAGTGACTAGTGATTTAGAGTACGAGATGGCATGTAATTGGTTTAGGTTGTACATGATGTACATGAGTGAACATGTGGGACATCAGCCAATAAGGCTGATGTGTACATGATAAAACATGAAAAGTAACAGAGTGAACATGATGGGTAAATCACATGACCATTTATACTCACCCCTACCCACAATCAATACACAAGGATCCAGTCCAGTTACGTTACGTACATGATGTTTTGGTTACACAGGAAACACATGAGGAAACATGAGCGTACATTAAAGAACATGAAAGTACATGAACGTACATGAAAGAACATGAGAGAACATGAGTGTACATGAATAACGCAGAAATAAAGAATACATGATGTACATGAAACACATGTCATAAAGTATCCGATGCGCCCGCTAAGGGGGATAACATCCCAAGAAGAGATCCATATAGTACCAATCTGTCACGACCCGCACCCTGATTAGGGGCACGAGAAGCGGTTACGTCCAGCCTACGCCGCAGTATCGGCGGTAGAACGCTGTATATAGGGTCTGTAAATACTACGACTAAACAGATAAATGTACCTGTACAGTATATACACTCCGAACGGAGGAATAGAGCAATACTGCCTCAATCACATAATCAAAACTAAGGTAGAAAGCATGGAAAAGAGATATGATAGAATAAGCAAGATCGAGTCCAGAAATATCCACAAGCCACAGCTAACACAAATCCAGAGTCTCAGAATAAATATAAGTATAAGATGCTACAACTGAAATAAACTGCTGGCTCGCAGGCCAGGCAAACCTAACTAACTAGGCTACTCCGGATGAGCGAAGTCAAGAGGCTCTACCACTAAGCCCCTGTCTAGGTCAAGTCCATCAGACTCTATCCCGTAGTAAGTCGGGCAATCAGCCTCTAAGTTATCTGTAAAATTTTGTCAACGTATCCTGTCAGGAAAATGAGCAAGTACAAACACTAACAGCAGTTCCATGTAAATTGACAAAAGCTATAAGAGACAGTATAATGAAATACAAGACAAAATCAACTGGAAATATATATATCATGATGTGAATACTGTAAAGGACGATAATGTCTATGTATATATAGGATGACTTGGAAACTATTCGGAAGCCGAGTTACAACCCTTAAACCAAACAAGGACCGGGGTTGTAACCCTTCTCCCGAACAGAACTTAGTCACCCTAAGATAATAAATATAAAAGGTGCCTTGAATTATTAGTGCGTCATGTGATCGGCTTGGGAAAGGCTTTCCATCTGACCGACTATGAACCATAAATACAATAGAAACGATAAGGCCGGTCACCATGGAAAGCTATGAACCGTAGGGTAAGGCTTTACCCGTCGTGAGGTGAGGGTATAGCTATGAACCATGAGTACCATAGAACCATGTGGGAATTGATCACACAACCACTAATAACTCCCCCATCCCCGAATAGTACAATGGATCTGGACATGACACGTTATGATACGGGATTCCATAAGAGGGTAGCAAGTCCCCTTTTGAAATCGGTGTCTATACCAATACACTGAAACAAGACATAACATGTATCAATATACCATGAAACTCTAGGAACAACATCCCATGTCATGATCCAACATATACTAGTCCGTGTACTGCCGTGACTGGAAATCGAGTATAACACTACAACTGAATCGGATATAGCAGATATCAAGACAATAAAAACTATCAGTGAATGTACTCGCCTGTGGTCCTGAGCTGATAGGGTGAACAGACGCTCAGAGTGATCACAGACCTAAAATAAGATACTATGAATCAAACAGGGCTAAATACTGAAAAAGAAAACTAATATAAGCCATGAATGCAAGTCTAAGTCAAAACTAGGTCAATCTAGGTCAGACTGAGTCACACTAGGTCATACTGGCTCATACTAGGTCATACTAGGTCACTGGAAGTCAATCCAAGTCAAACTAGGTCGATCGGGATCAACGGTTGACTTACAGTTGACTTTTGGTCAAAAAGTCAACTCTGGTCAACTCTGGTCAACTCTAGGTCAACTTTAGGTCAAACTAGTCTAATGTTGACCAACTGTTGACTTTCAGTCAACTGGTCAACTCTGGGTTGGTTTCGGTCAAATCGGGTCGCTTAAAGGCTAAGTTTGACCTTCGGTTGACTTTTGTTGACTTTTGGTCAAAACGGTCAACCGACGTCAAAACTAGTCTTAGAGTACCATATTTGATCATTACCAACCACGGGGATCAAGTTCTAACACCATCTTAGGCTTCTAACACAAGTATCCTATTCCTAGGCAAAACTAGGATTTACCCTTCTAAGGTAAATCCCGATACCTTGCCAAAAACTAATGAAACCTTGCAAATACCCATGGAACTAGCCTAGACTCCTTAGGGTAGTTAGATATCAACCTATCTAAGGCTTACCTACCAAGAAAATTGGGTATCCTAAGTATCTAGGTCATGTTAGGATACGGGGTATAGGTTTACCCTATTACCCTATTCTACGTCATGAATCTACCCTTCTATCTACCACACTCACCCCACCACTCATACACAACACTCACACACAACACCTCACCCTCACATAGACCTCTCTATAAGTTTCCTAATAGGTTTTCTACTAGTTTTGCACATAGGCTAACTATAGGCTACCTCACACACTCACACAACTCACAAAACACCCTCACAACTACACATACACAAGCAACTAATTGTGGACTATTTTTGGACAGCCCCTATCCCCTCACAAATCTGAATGAAACCTGGGAGCACTCTCCCCCCCTCCTGAACATCACCATAATACCATATAATACATATAAATATACCCCTTATATAACCATATATATATATATATATATATATATATATATATATATATATATATATATATATATATATATATATGCATAAAAAAAAAAAATATATACATCACCATTTGGCTTGCAACTTAACCAAAACTCCACCTCTACATATTCAGCCCGAAATGACAGCCCCCCCCCCCCCCCCCCCTATTCCCATATACAACATCACAACAACACATAAATTAATCACCATATATATATATATATATATATATATATATATATATATATATATATATATATATATATATATATATATATAGAATGATATATATATAACTATATATATACCAAAACACATAGAAATAATATGATACAATAAGATACTCACATGAATCCTCTCTACAACATGAAAAATCTGAGATTAAATGAAGAACCACACAAAAAACAATATTTAAACATCATCCATGGGTCAAAAAGGGGGCTTTTTCCTAATAGGACACAACCTACAAGTGGACACTCCTAAAAATGTCCAAAGGACACAAAAATGGTCTCAAATAATGGCACCACCATGGGAATCATCATGAAGGGTTCCTACATGATCTACATGAGAAAAGAAAGAGTTTTGGAGAAGAAATCACCTTGGTTGGAGAAGAAAAATCAATGGAGCTTCAAAAAGTAGATGGAGCCTTTGGGGAAGAAGAAGAAAATGGATGAGGATGAAATGGAAAGTGGTTTTCTCTCTCCACTCTATCCTCTCATGTTATGGCCGGCCACATGGTGGTTTCCCCCCTATTTGTCCTATATGGATAATTACAAGTTTGCCCTCCTATGAATTAAATGGCTAAAAATTGGAAAAGGGTTGAACCGGGGGTATTTTAGTCAAACCGAAACCACTAATCTCTAACTAATTATTAACTAAATAATGGTCTAGTCTCTAACCAAAATTTCTAACATGTGGGCCATGGTTAGCTAGTGTGTGGGCCCGCTAAGGTCAAAATACCCCGGGTCCCCGAAACAAGTCAAAACAAGTCGAAATGAATTGAAATTCGAACCCGATTCAAATAACCCCAAAATAATACAAATAATAAATAAATAATTTCAAAATAATTTTTAAAGTGGAAAATTACCTAAATACCCCTGTTTGTGAAAACTGGGGGTGACAAATCTATCCACCTTAAAAAAATTTCGTCCTCGAAATTAAAACCAAACAATAGTAAATCTCAAATTCACAAGTCATGGCAAAAAAAAATTTTTTTTTAAAAAAATCTCAAAAATCAAAGCAGGAACTAAATGACTAAATTTATAAAATTTTAAAATTTCTCACAAATTTAAGTCTATCCACCTTAAAAAGAATCATTCAAAAACTTAAAACGAAACAACACAAAAATTTCATGCAATTTGATAATCATATGCGTCTGTCCAATAATCATGTTACTCAGAATCTCCGTCATGCCAGTGAGCAAGGCTACGATAATCACAGAGTCCTCAACTACGGTACATACCTCTAGAATCATGGTATTTAAAATTTTTGCATTGCCGCTAGCTTGGCAGCGAAAACCTTAAATTCCCACACCCTAGAAATACGTCCATAGTCCGACTATATGTCCTCACTCTGCCTGCTAGCATGACCCTAGAGGATTCTAAAATCTCATAATCGAGGCGACCTAGTCCATACGACTTATCTCAGAAAAATCACATCACAAGAACAACTTTCATCAAACAGACAAGAAACAGATGGAATCGAATTTCAAACAGTTATTAAGGAAGCAAATACGAAAATGAGATAGAAAGATCGGAACCTGCACTCTGTTCTGCTACTGCCTGAGTGGGCTCAACTGCCATGGTGAAAGCATGCCCCTGCTGGCCTCCTCTAGCCTGCTGAACTCTGCCCTGGCCTGTCTGGCTAGCTGCACGGATAGCACAGTCCCTCACCTGGTGGTCTGGAGCTCCACAGAATAAACAGACTCCCAGCTTCATCCTGCAAGCCTCCCGGGTGTGCCCCATCTTCTTGCAGAAGGTACACTGGACATCCTGCCTCCGGCCCTGTCCCTGGTGCTGCTGGGCACGCACCGGTGCCTGCTGGATCTGCAACTGAGGCTGATGCTGCTGGAACTGCCTCTGCTGGAAATATGGGCGCTTCGCTGGCCCTGCACTCGAACTGGATCCCAAAGCGTCACTGCTCCTCTTCGGCTTGAGGCCGAAGTCCTCCTCAGCAATCTGAGCCTCCATCAAGATCTGCTCAAATGTCGCGTCTCGTCGCCCAGATGTGCGAGTGCGTACTGCATGGATGAGACCCCTCCTGAACTTCCGGGCCTTGCACCCCTCATCCTGAATCAGACTGGGTACAAACCTGCTCAGGCGGAAAAACTCTGCTGCGTACTCGTCGACCGACGAGCTCCCCTGCTCCAAACTGGCAAACTGCCCCTCTAAAGCTGACACGGCTACGTCCGGGTAGAACTTCTCCTTAAAGAGTTTCCTGAAGTCCTCCCAAGACAATCCCCTCACTGACGCACGCGGATCCGTACGGTACCACGTCAGCGCTATATCGAAGAACTGGCTCGCTGCAGAAGTCACCCACAGAGCTCTCGGAACCTCTGCCAACTCCAGACTCCGCTGGACATCCTCTAGCCAGTCATCCGCATATAGGATACCCTCGGTACCCCTGAAATCTCGCGGGTTCATCTTCCGGAAGTCGAGATGTGTACCGGGCCTCCCCTGGCCCTGCTGCTGTGCTGGTGCTCCCTCAGCTGTAGTCGGTGCACCCCTCTCCACTGCTGCCATGGCTAACTGGTGCGAGTTCTCCATGGTCTGTCTCAGCACCTCTGTCTGGCGCTGCTGCGTCTGCAACATCTGCAGCAGGAGGGCCATCATCCCCTGGGTGTCTGCCGGTAGCTGAGGCGGCGGTAGAAGAATGTCTGGAATGACCATGGATGGTCTCGCTGCTGGAGGTGGAAGACCTCCTGAAACCGTCGCTGCCGGTGCTCCCGCCGGTAGGGCAGGAACTGATGTGGCTGCTCCCTGAACTGCAGCTCCCCCAGCTGGAGGTGGAAGACCTCCGGGAACTGCCTCTGCTACTCCTGTCTGAAGGGCAGGGACTGTGGCTACTGCTCTCTCGACTGCTACTCCCGTAGCCGGAGGTGGAGGACCTCCCTGATCTGACCTCTCTGGAACTGCACTAGGACCCGCTGCCTGAGAACGAGTGACTGTCATCCTGAAGATGAATTGAACCCAAGAGATCAATATGGCACATGATAGGAATATCAAGACGGACAATTAAATTCAATGCAAAAGAATTTGTTATGGTAATCAAAAGATCAGAGATTTTTCCTAAAATGTGATTGAGTAACTCCTATCATACCCTAGTCCTATATCCTAATCGCAGGCTCGTAATTAGCACTCTAAGTCGAGCACCATTACGAGTTCGCACTAGTTGCGACACTGACCTGCATGGGCCACCACAAAAACGTGTCACGACCCGCACCCTGATTAGGGGCACGAGAAGCGGTTACGTCCAGCCTACGCCGCAGTATCGGCGGTAGAACGCTGTATATAGGGTCTGTAAATACTACGACTAAACAGATAATGTACCTGTACAGTATATACACTCCGAACGGAGGAATAGAGCAATACTGCCTCAATCACATAATCAAAACTAAGGTAGAAAGCATGGAAAAGAGATATGATAGAATAAGCAAGATCGAGTCCAGAAATATCCACAAGCCACAGCTAACACAAATCCAGAGTCTCAGAATAAATATAAGTATAAGATGCTACAACTGAAATAAACTGCTGGCTCGCAGGCCAGGCAAACCTAACTAACTAGGCTACTCCGGATGAGCGAAGTCAAGAGGCTCTACCACTAAGCCCCTGTCTAGGTCAAGTCCATCAGACTCTATCCCGTAGTAAGTCGGGCAATCAGCCTCTAAGTCATCTGTAAAATTTTGTCAACGTATCCTGTCAGGAAAATGAGCAAGTACAAACACTAACAGCAGTTCCATGTGAATTGACAAAACCTATAAGAGACAGTATAATGAAATACAAGACAAAATCAACTGGAAATATATATATCATGATGTGAATACTGTAAAGGACGATAATGTCTATGTATATATAGGATGACTTGGGAACTATTCGGAAGCCGAGTTACAACCCTTAAACCAAACAAGGACCGGGGTTGTAACCCTTCTCCCGAACAGAACTTAGTCACCCTAAGATAATAAATATAAAAGGTGCCTTGAATTATTAGTGCGTCATGTGATCGGCTTGGGAAAGGCTTTCCATCTGACCGACTATGAACCATGAATACAATAGAAACGATAAGGCCGGTCACCATGGAAAGCTATGAACCGTAGGGTAAGGCTTTACCCGTCGTGAGGTGAGGGTATAGCTATGAACCATGAGTACCATAGAACCATGTGGGAATTGATCACACAACCACTAATAATTCCCCCATCCCCGAATAGTACAATGGATCTGGACATGACACGTTATGACACGGGATTCCATAAGAGGGTAGCAAGTCCCCTTTTGAAATCGGTGTCTATACCAATATACTGAAATAAGACAGAACATGTATCAATATACCATGAAACTCTAGGAACAACATCCCATGTTATGATCCAACATATACTAGTCCGTGTACTGTCGTGACTGGAAATCGAGTATAACACTACAACTGAATCGGATATAGCAGATATTAAGACAATGAAAACTATCAGTGAATGTACTCGCCTGTGGTCCTGAGCTGATAGGGTGAACAGACGCTCAGAGTGATTACAGACCTAAAATAAGATACTATGAATCAAACAGGGCTAAATACTGAAAAAGAAAACTAATATAAGCCATGAATGCAAGTCTAAGTCAAAACTAGGTCAATCTAGGTCAGACTGAGTCATACTAGGTCATACTGGCTCATACTAGGTCATACTAGGTCACTGGAAGTCAATCCAAGTCAAACTAGGTCGATCGGGATCAACGGTTGACTTACAGTTGACTTTTGGTCAAAAAGTCAACTCTGGTCAACTCTGGTCAACTCTAGGTCAACTTTAGGTCAAACTAGTCTAATGTTGACCAACTGTTGACTTTCAGTCAACTGGTCAACTCTGGGTTGGTTTCGGTCAAATCGGGTCGCTTAAAGGCTAAGTTTGACCTTCGGTTGACTTTTGTTGACTTTTGGTCAAAACGGTCAACCGACGTCAAAACTAGTCTTAGAGTACCATATTTGATCATTACCAACCACGGGGATCAAGTTCTAACACCATCTTAGGCTTCTAACACAAGTATCCTATTCCTAGGCAAACTAGGATTTACCCTTCTAAGGTAAATCCCGATACCTTGCCAAAAACCAATGAAACCTTGCAAATATCCATGGAACTAGCCTAGACTCCTTAGGGTAGTTAGATATCAACCTATCTAAGGCTTACCTACCAAGAAAATTGGGTATCCTAAGTATCTAGGTCATGTTAGGATACGGGGTATAGGTTTACCCTATTACCCTATTCTACGTCATGAATCTACCCTTCTATCTACCACACTCACCCCACCACTCATACACAACACTCACACACAACACCTCACCCTCACATAGACCTCTCTATAAGTTTTCTAATAGGTTTCCTACTAGTTTTGCACATAGGCTAACTATAGGCTACCTCACACACTCACACAACTCACAAAACACCCTCACAACTACACACACACAAGCAACTAATTGTGGACTGTTTTTGGACAGCCCCTATCCCCTCACAAATCTGAATGAAACCTGGGAGCACTCTCCCCCCCTCCTAAACATCACCATAATACCATATAATACATATAAATATACCCCTTATATAACCATATATATATATATATATATATATATATATATATATATATATATATATATATATATATATATATATATCTAGATGCATATAACTAAATATACATCACCATTTGGCTTGCAACTTAACCAAAACTCCACCTCTACATATTCAGCCCGAAATGACAGCCCCCCCTATTCCCATATACAACATCACAACAACACATAAATTAATCACCATATATATATATATATATATATATATATATCATTCTATATATATATATATATATATATATATATATATATATATATATATATATATATATATATATATATATATATAGAATGATATATATATATATATATATATATATATATATATATATATATATATATATATATAAAAAAAAAAATATATATATATATATATATATAGAATGATATATATATAACTATATATATACCAAAACACATAGAAATAATATGATACAATAAGATACTCACATGAATCCTCTCTACAACATGAAAAATCTGAGATTAAATGAAGAACCACACAAAAACAATATTTAAACATCATCCATGGGTCAAAAAGGGGGCTTTTTCCTAATAGGACACAACCTACAAGTGGACACTCCTAAAAATGTCCAAAGGACACAAAAATGGTCTCAAATGATGGCACCACCATGGGAATCATCATGAAGGGTTCCTACATGATCTACATGAGAAAAGAAAGAGTTTTGGAGAAGAAATCACCTTGGTTGGAGAAGGAAAATCAATGGAGCTTCAAAAGTAGATGGAGCCTTTGGGGAAGAAGAAGAAAATGGATGAGGATGAAATGGAAAGTGGTTTTCTCTCTCCACTCTATCCTCTCATGTTGTGGCCGGCCACATGGTGGTTTCCCCCCTATTTGTCCTATATGGATAATTACAAGTTTGCCCTCCTATGAATTAAATGGCTAAAAATTGAAAAAGGGTTGAACCAGGGGTATTTTAGTCAAACCGAAACCACTAATCTCTAACTAATTATTAACTAAAATAATGGTCTAGTCTCTAACCAAAATTTCTAACATGTGAGCCATGGTTAGCTAGTGTGTGGGCCCGCTAAGGTCAAAATACCCCGGGTCCCCGAAACAAGTCAAAACAAGTCGAAATGAATTGAAATTCGAACCCGATTCAAATAACCCCAAAATAATACAAATAATAAATAAATAATTTCAAAATAATTTTTAAAGTGGAAAATTACCAAAATACCCCTGTTTGTGAAAACTGGGGGTGACACAATCCGTGATGATAACGTGACAGCATCAAGTAAAAGTAATCTAGAGCGAGAATATAAATCGTGACAAGTATGAAACGATCAGAGAATGTACTCGCCTGATAACTGAATGTCCGAAGAGGATGTACTGCCTGAGGAGAGGTGTCTGTCTCCTAATCAGAGCAACACAAGTCAAGATGTATACAGGGGATGATAATTTTAATCTACAATGCATCTGCATGCTGTCTAGGTCAAACTAGACTAAAGTCAACACTTGGTCAACTCTAGTCAACTATACTAGTCAAGGCTAGGTCAACTAGGTCAAACTTAAGCCAACAAGTCTAATAAGTCTCACTAGGCCTAACCAAGCCTAGGCTAGCACTCACTTACAATCCCAAGGCTAACACAAGCTATCAAACACCATACACAAGTCACCAATCTAACACAAGTCAACACTCATGTGTATACACTCCATATACCCTAGACTATACCACCCAGGCCATATGTCATATACATTAGTATAGGCAACACACACATATCAATTTCATATATTCATACATGTTAATTATATAGGCAATATGCATATATCTATAATACATTATGTTTATGCCAATAGGCAATATCTATACTACATCACATTATCACATTAGGTTATATATTACATATATATAAATATACATGTAGAAGTTAGGGAAAAACTCATGCACATGCATGTTTGTATGTGTGTAGAGGGTGATGTGGGTGTCATTTTGTGAGAGAGTGTGGAAAGGTGAGGGTGTGGCATGTGTGTGTGAGTGTGGGTTCAGTCAACATGTGAGGGGGCTGTGTGCAACATATGTATCATAGGTTTCAGTTTAGTGAAATATGTATGTGGTTAAATGAACCAATGTGGTTCTCAGGAATAAGTGTGTTGGTGAAAACAGAGAAAGGAAGCAATACAATGCATGTGTGTGTCTTGGTGACAATGTGTGTGAGATAGAAATGAAATCAGTTTAAGTGGACAATTAGTCAAGCTGAGAACCATCTCAGGTTCTCAACATTTCAGAATCTCTAATAAACTGTGAACAAACCAACCCCATTCAATCTCAGGTTTTAAAAAGGCTCTCAGGTTTTACACACCAAAAAAAGAATAATTTTGAGAGTTATCAGTTTCTAGTGTATGGGTGTAGGGTCTATATGTTGGCAGTAAAATCAGTGAACACATCTCAGATTATATGAATGACAGTTTCATGAATTCAACCAATCAGTTAAACCAATGCCAACCAAATTGGAGACCCATTCTCTAATCAGTGCAAATTCTCAGATTAATACATAAAGGGGAAAAACTCAGTTTCTTGTGTTCATAAATCAATGCATAATGAAGCTTATGTTCTCATAAATGCATGGCATATGACAGTTTAGTTTAGATGGGTGTAATACAACTCAGGAATTTGTAGCTAACAGTGAAATAATAGAGCTAACATGGGTGTAATGGACATTATGGATCAATGTAGTTCTCTTTAACAACTTTGCAATCTCAGGTTAATGTTCAGGACAGCAAGGTGGAGGGGGTTAATCCTAGATTTATACATCATATAAATATGTAATTCAATAGGTAACTCATAATTTAACAGTCAAAAACTGAACCCAATCTCAGTTTTCAGCACACAAGGAAATCTCAGTGTAATCCTATTATCACATTCTCAGTTTTTTGTTTCAAAACTCAGTTTTGGTATCTAAGTATCCATTTTACACAGTCCAAATCATACTCAGATTTCATGAATTCAGTGGAGCATTCATTCCATGTTTCAGAAAAAAGAACAATAATGCAAACAATGTCAGGTACTCTAATCAATTCGATAATCCTGAAATCATTTAACTCAACACATAAAATCCTATATCCTAACATGGCATCTAGATGTAACAGGAACTTAATATATAATTTCAAATCAAAAGAAAATAGTGAGCAATACCATATTCAGGTTAATATGAAAACTGGGAACCAATCTTGGTTTTGAAATATACATTCTCAGTTATTTATTGAATGAATTCTCAGGAATTACTTTCAGTCAAACTGGTTCCAGAACATAGGAAACCTTATTCGATTTCCATAGCCAATCCAATCATGCATACATATGAACCTATCTATGTAAATTCATAACTCAACATGTTTATCATGTATTTACATCATAATTAATATTTAATCAACAAATTAAACACCATTTGAACTCTGAAACTGAAAATAAACATGGTATCAGATAATCGAACCAAAACCAAATTCGAACTCGAAAACCCAATCAAAAGTTCAAAGCAGGTATATGCAGACATGTGTACACATATTACGTGTCATGGGGAGTACATTCGTGTCCAGGAAACTGGACACGAAGTGTCCAAACAGAATACAACACAGACACAAGAACTGTGCACTAGACAGTGTCGTGCACGCGTGCACCTAGCTCTAGGACACGACACAGGTGTCCATAGGTCTCGTGCACACGTGTGTAGGTTCACCTAGGGTCAGACTACGTGTTCCACACCCTGATACGTGTCCACGTGTCGTGTAGGAAGGACACGAGACGCGTATCAGAGCCGATTTCTCAGCTGAACGTGTGCGTGTGTGGCCAGTGCGGCCCTAAATTCGTGTCCGATACAAAATGACACCCCGTGAAACTTTGGGGGCATGTTCGCAGACATTGCCCCCGTGTCCATGCTAAATTTGGCGTGTCGACGTGCACTGTGCAGTGCGCACGAACCGTGTGGTAGCAGGACACTGCCACACTGTGCAGTACAGTATGTGCAGCGTGTTCGTGTCTGATTTTGACACGGACACGACACGATAATGTGCTCAGTGTTAGTGATTCGTGATCAGCACCTATAGGGCTAGAAATTTGTTCAAATAGTTTTCAAAAATAACAACATTTTGTTCACAGAGGCAATACATCAAACACTTTAATATTAACCTAGATACGTGTCCGATACGGACACCAAACCCAATCTAATTCCTACCAAACTTAGCCTATAGGTCCCTGGTACCTAGATGCATCCATTCATGAAGAGAAATCACAATATTAATAGGTTTTGAGGCATTTTACCTATTGAGTGAAAACTCAATGAAAACCAAGGTAGGAGGGGGGGTTCCTCTTCAAATGATGATGCCAAATGCTTGTGCAACCTTGCTAGCTAGCTCCCCTTAGCATCCTCAATGGTAGGGGATCCCAATGCAAGAAGTTTGGCTCAATTTGGAGTTGTTTTGGATATTTGGGGAGAAGTTTAGGGAAGAACACAAAAGAGGCAAACAAAAAAAAATTAAAATTGGTGCAAATGATTAATGGGATGTATTTATAGGGGGTGGGGATGTGTGTTGGCTGCCATTAAGTTAGGGTTAGGGTTTAGGATGAGTGGCTAAGGTTTCTCCAATAATTTCTAGGCAATCTAATGGCTCATAACTAAAGTAGCCCCCTTTAACCTTTAGCATAAAATATCTCCTTAACAAATATCTAGATATTACACTAATGTGATTACTTAATGAAACCCTCTAGCTTAGTCTCTAGGGTCATGATTAACATCTAGATTAGGCTAACTTCTAGGTCAAGACTCAACAATTTAACTAACACTTATTTAATTAATATAATTCACAATTTCACAAAAGTGTCAAAATGACTAAAATACCCCTAGGCTTAAAAGTAGAAATTTGAAATCCTAAACACATGATTAGGTCTCATTGGTCATGATTAGTCTTCTAGGTCATGTATGACTAATATTACACTAGCAAAACACCAATTCACATTTTACTCAATTAAATAGTTTTTAAGTAACTAAAAATCACTAAAAATCATATCATGACTAAAATCAAATATTTTAATGATTTAAAATACAAAAGTTCAAATTTACCCTTATTTTGGAAAAGTGGGTGTTATACTTTGGCAACAATAAATAACCGTTGTCAAAATTAATAAATGTTACAATGTTAATAAAACATTGTTAAAAATAATAATACACAACTTTTGTGAATGACCATTGTAGAAGCCTTAACATTTGAATGTAAAATGTTGTTTGCACATGTATTTTACAACGTTTTTACAATAAAGGTTGTAGAAGACCCCCATTTTTTACAACATTTTTAGGAAGTGTTGTAGATGGAACGTTGTAAAAGGAAATTTTTCTTGTAGTGATTTCATTTTAACCATATATATATATGGTGATGTGTAGTTTTCATCTGTGTATCTGAATATAGATATTTTATTTCTTTTCATCTTTTTAGTAAAGAAAAGTAGGTATTTGTATGTATATATCAATATACTATATAAATGTGTGTATTTGTATGAATATGTAAATAAATTATATATATATATATATATATATATATATATATATATATATATATATATATATATATATTTATTTATTTATTTATTTATTTATGTACCAATAACAGATATATATATATATATATATATATATATATATATATATATATATATATATATAAATAAAAAAAATATAGATATATATATATATTTATGTACCAATAACAGATAGAAATAGAAAGGGAAAAAGAAATAGGAATAGAAAAAAAAAGAGAAAGGAAAAAGAATATAAATAAGAAACCATAGCAACAGTTACCAGACCCATTAAACCCGAGAGCCCAGCTCCACCCCTCAAATCGGCCAAGACCCACATTAGAAGAACTTAGCCAAATGCCAGGCCAAGCCGAGAACCCGCTCGGATTTCCCGAACGCAATATATATATATATATATATATATATATATATATATATATATATATATATATATATATATATATATTATGCGAATACGAGAAGGAGAGGCCGAAACCCAAACCCTAAGCGACAAGCCGAGCCCCATTCACCTGGCGACCAACCCGCCGTCGGCGCCACCGCCGCACGCGGCCGGGGTCGCCGGGGGCAGCGCGCGCGCGCTCGCGGTCGGAAGCAACATCAACAGCGGCTGCAGGCGCATCAAATCGAGATGCGATTTCTCCGTCAATTCTCTGCCGTTTTGCGAACCGTTTCGTCAGGTACGCCGATAACCTATATACCCTCAGCCCTCTTCAAATAGAATCGAACAATTTGCGGTGTGCGCGTCGCAAATCGATTCCCAAAATCGAAAAAATCTCAAAATTCTGGGTGTAGAGACTGTCCCAAAGCCCCTAGTTTGAGTCTCGATTTCTTGCAAACCATTAATCGATTTCGAAATCCACCTGAATTGATTTATAGACAACCTAACTGAGATTAAAACCCTACTGGTAGATTTAATATTAGTTGATTAAATAGAAGGTTAGGTCAGTTTAAATATCAAGAAAAATTTGTTTTAAAAACTAGAAAATTTGTCCGATACGACATGCGTTCCGCCATTCCGGGCGATGTGGTCATGAACCAAAAGCATCGAAAGGTGCGTAACGGCTTCGTGGTCGTGTGGGCTTTGGCAGAATTTAAATTGGTCGCGTGTGCATGACGAATTTGATGCGTATCCGTCAAAATTCACCGTATCGGCCTCTGTGCAAGTTTTCTAATTGCTTTGTGCACGCTCGTCAGATCGAGACAAAACTTACGCCAACAGGACCGTATCATTTTTTTGGTCCTGTATGCCAAGTTTGGTCTGAATCTGAGACAGTTGAATCGGAACGCCGTTTTGCGGGCCCCACGGTCCCATTCAACGGGCGATTTTGTGCACGGCCCGCCGGAATCCAACTTTGGACATACGGTTGGGTTCGTATCGGAAAACCAGACTTGTTGACATATAGTTTAATGACTTTAGAGACCATTGACCCTGGCACGCTTTTTGGTGCAAAGCGGGTCCAACGGCGGATATCATTTTTGCCCAAAATTACCGTTTTGCCCCTGTGTCCAGAATTGGGCTTAAGGACAGGCAATCCTAGCTAATTTGACTATTCTGAGAACGTTGGTACTATTTATTTCAGCATCTGTAGACTTTTGCATGTGTTGACTGATTGTGGCTCATTGAGTGGTATAGTATTATTGGTTTCTCCAGCTAAGGACCTCAGGCAAGTGTACTTTCTGATTGCTTTCGATTCATAGTAGTCTTTTTATTTTATGTTTATACATATATCTTGCTTCTTGTTGACATGCTCGTCACACGGAATAGTCGGGAGGAAAAATATCTTAGTAGACATGTGGACTACCCAGAACTATTCTATGAGTCTATTCTTGAATAATAGCAGCTGCACACGACACGTGCAGGGTACCGGATTTACCTCCTAGCCGTTCACATATCGAAAAGAATTTTTCACACCACCTAGGTAGATGTCTTTTATTTTTTCTTTTTTTTTATCTCCACCGTGCCATGTCATCAGTACTTTCCAGTTTTTATATCTCATATGTTATTTTCATGTCTTGTCAATTCTATTATGTTTTTGTATTGTCGTCGGTTTGTGTACTTGTTCCATTCCTGACTGAAAACCAATATTTTTCAGGTTTAGCCGCGATCACTCTTAGCACTGGAAAGACATGGGTATGCTGAGGCCGACCTAGAAATAGAAAACAGTTGTACCATTTTCATTAATTATAAAATCCTATATTTCCTTTAATTTTAAATGTTGTAACTGTTGTAATAAACTTAGAAATGTGAATGAGCAGCAAATGTAATATTTTGAGCATTTATTTTTTGTGGGCTTGACAGCGTTCTACCGCCGACTCTGCGGCGTAGGCTGGCTTGGACACGTCTCGTATCCGAAAAGCGGGTGCGGGTCGTGACACCTAATTTTAGAAGGTTTTTACTTTGTTTTTATTTAAATAAGTTCTAGTTAGGAAAAAGATTTTATTTTAACCTCTATAGAAGATATTTGATGATAACAGAATTTTTGTCAAACTATTTTAGATTTAGAAGTTATAAAATATTGTTTAAATTTTGCTAATATTAGTTATTAAATAAATTTATCTTTTATATTATAATTAGTTGATTTAGTCTTGGACTAACAAATATATGTATTGGTCCGATAGTTTTTACAAATATTTTACAAGTCATTGGACAAACTTATTACTCATTTAAATTATTATTGTTTTATATTTAGATTTGGTCAATGTATTTTTAATATTATTAATAAAATCTAGAATTATTTTTAAATCATTGTGGATTGATTTTGATTTATAGATTCAATACTTATTAATTTTAGAAAGATTTGATCATCTAGTCCTTCCCCAATTTGGATTCCCCAGCTCCTTATAAAGGGGAGCCCTCCCTTTCTCCACCACCACAATTTCCCAAATCCCCACTCCTATATATAGAGGAGCATTCCTCAAGAAAAGAAAAAATTTCTCCACAATTTCCAATTCCCAATTGAGTAAAACCCTAAATCAAATCCCAAACCCTAATTCCCAAATCCAATTCTAATTCCTAACCCTAACCCTAAATCCCCTCTTCCCAAATTTCAGAATTTTTATTCATTCATTTTATTTATTTATCGTGGTTAAAGGTAATTTTTTCAATACTTGTTTATGATTATTTCTTTTATCAAAACTTGTTTTAAAATTAAATATTTCGATAACATCTTAGGGCCTTTAGAGTTTCGAGACTTTTTCTTTCTCTTTCCATCTATTTTATCAACATTTATTTATCATAAATTTTTTACTATCTTTTACTAATCTACCAAGTCTGCACATCCTAGTAGTCCTTAAATTCGAGGACGAATTTATTTCTAAAGTGGGTAGATTTGTAAATCATCTTTTTGAATTTTGAGAAAATATATTTTTATTATTTAATTGACTTAAAACAGTAACTTTTGGAAATTTATAAATGTTTTAATTAAATAGTTATTACGATAGAAGGCTTTAGTCATGGTTAAGTTTTGGAGTGCAAGATGACTAGAAATCATGGCACGGATAGTGCCGTTACGTGCTTTGGCTTGTGTATTAGCCATAGTAGGGAAGGCCGAGCCATAGCGGTGTCCTAACTAGAAAAACCAGTCAAAGTTGCGACTTAACCTCTATAGATATTTTAATTAATTATTAATTAAACTATTGACATTTTAGAAGATGCGGTGGTACCAAACTAGCCCAGACTTGACCCAAACCCAACCCAGGCCCATGTAGTCGGGAAGTGCGTCCAAAAGGACCATGTAGATGTAAATTGTATGTATGTTTTGGTAATTTAGTTAATCATCCATTATTTTATTTTTCATAAATAAATGTTATGTTTTATAATAAAATGTTATTAATGTTTAATAAATATTCCTTTGTGGAGAAACCTTTCCTGAATTTATTAGGGCTATTTTCCATTTAAATAAAATTAGTTTTTGGGATATGGCTATACTAATGCGTATAATTTTCTTATCTTAGATTAATGAAATATTACTTATCCTTATAAATGATATAATATATATTTATGGTATTCTCATAAGTATTAAATAGTCTAGTACATAATTATATACTTTTATAAAAAAATAGCAGTGAATATTATTACATAGTAGTTGCTTGCAAAATATTTTAGTTATGAGCATTTAGTTAGTTTTAGAGTCCATATAGTTATATATATATTGGTATATAAATTATATGCATATGGATTGAGGGTAATTATAAACTTTTCAATAAATATAAGAAATAAATATATGTTGCAAAGATTATATTTTAGAATATTTAATAAATACTACTTATGTTTATCAAAAATGTGAATATGTATACATATGTAACCATATGTGTATATATAAGTATATATTTAGTTATATATGTATATTTATATACAAAAGGTAAAGAAATGAAAAAAATAAAAAATAAAAATAACCCAGCCTAGCAAAAACCCCCCAGCCCGAGCCAAAGGGGCCAATAGGCCCGACCCTCCCGTTTGGTCGTTAATAACAACACAACCTATATGAATAGATCGCGCGCGAGAGAGAGAGAGAGGGAGATTGAGAAACAAAACCCTAACCCTACCCTTGCCACACCATCCGCAGCCACCCTCGCCTCCCCGGGCCCCGCATGTGCGCCACCATTGAGTCGCTGTTTGAGGGTCGGCAACCGCCGCAGCAGCATGGCGACAACATCAGCAGTCGTCAGGAAACGACTTCACATCGACCATTCTCGACGATTTCTCGATCGTTTTGCAAGCCGTTTCCTTTGGTACATTCACAACCTATCCGACTCCATCCCCCTTCAATTAGTTCAATTTGATTCGCATCATATGTGATAAAAAAAACGAGTTCCAAAATCAAGGAAAAACTCGATATTTGGACGTTAGAAATTATCCTAATGTCCCCTATTTGCGGTCGATTTGTGACATGTATGTTACGAGTTTTGAAAATCGATTTGAGTAGACTTGTAGAAAACCTATAGAAGATTAAAATCCTTTTTATAGATTTAATTTACATCCACTTTACAGAAAGAAATTTGTTTGTGAAGTTTAGGAAAAACCTATTATCAAAAACTGAAATTTAGAAAAAAATTCCCGATATGGCGTGCGCCCCGACAAATCGGGCGACATGGTCGCAACCTATGAGCATCAAAAGACGCGTATGGATGTTGTCGACGTGTGGAATTTGACGGAACTTGATTTCGCTGTGTGCACGATAAAATAGAGGCGTATCCGCCGAGATACCCCATATCGACCTCTTTGCAAACTAGCTCATAATTTCGTGCACGTTCATCATCTCGAGACGAAACTTGTGCCAATAAGATCGTATCATTTTTCTGGTTTTGTATGCCAAGTTTGGTCCGATTCTGAGTAGGTCGACCAGAACGCTATTTTAGCGAGCCCGCAACCCGATCCAACGAGCGATTTTGTGCACGATACGCCGGAATCTAACTTTGGACATACGGTTGGGTTCGTATCATCAAACCAGACCTGTAGACATATAGTTTTATAATTTTAGAGAACATAGGCTCTGGTATGCTTTTTGGTGCAAAGCGGGTCCAACGACGGACATTATTTTGATCCAAAATTATGATTTTGCCCCTGTGTCCATAATTGGACCTTTGGGCAGGCATTCTTAGAAATTTCTTTTATGACAAACACGTTGGTGATATCTTTTTCAACATCCAGAGACGGTTGTACGAGTTGACTTTCGTGGCTCATTTGAGTGTTTGGTAGTATCGGTTTCATCAGCTAAGGAACTCAGGCGAGTACGTCTCTGATAGTTTTCATATTTGATTATCTCTATGATTCATGTATTTAGTAGTGTTTTACATTGATATCCTGTTGATTCTCATGATTACATGAGATAGTAGTTATGGATTCTTTACATGTTGTTCGTGACCAATCTATTACCGTGTTCGTGACCTGTTTGGATCCATGAGTACTAGCCGGGCAGGGAAGTACACTAGCAGACATGTAAACATACCCAAAAATATCCTATTATGTCTAATCGTATCTAATAGCAGTCGCACAATTCACGTACGAGGTGCCGGATTTACCCTTACCCGTTTAAATGTCAAAAGTGTATTTCAACTCACTAGTTAGAGGTAGTCTTGCTATATTACAGTTTTTGTTCAGTCGTTTATCATAGTTACATTATTGTCTTGAATGCCATGCTCTCATGTTTTTACTCACATGTCTCTTGCAATGATTCTCTGCTGACCCACTCATCATGTATTGCAGTATTATTTACTGTTTTATAGATTTTGTCAAATTTTTAGAACTTCTATTATAATGTACTCGTTCCATTTCTGACTGAAAACCAATATTTTTTAGGTCAGCTGTGGCTTCTCTTAGCATTTTGGGAGACATGGGTATGCTGAGGTCAACCTAGAAGATTAGTTAGATAGATTTGTTATTTTATTTTATTTTGTGAGACAATGTACTTGGATTAAGTATAAACTTTGAAATATTGTAGGATAATTTAGTTTGTGAATGAGCAAATAAAGTTTTTCTTATTATGTAATTACGAGCATCTTGGCCTTGACAGCGTTCTACCACTGACACTGCAGCGTAGGCTGGCTTGGACATGCACTCGTATCCCGAAAAATAGGTGCGGGTTGTGACAGGGGCGCGTAGTGACATGAGACGACATAGCAGTAGACCCGAAGAAGATTGAGGAAGTGAAGTCATTGGCTACTCCCAGCTCGGTAGCAGAGATAAAAAGCTTCTTGGAATTGGCTGGGTATTACAGAAAGTTTGTGCAAGATTTTGCTAAGATTGTAGAACCAATGACCAAGCTCACCGAAAAGGATGAAGAGTTTGTTTGGACAGATGTATAACAGGCAGCTTTTGAAGAGTTAAAGAAAAGGTTGAATATGGCTCCTATCCTAGCTTTGTCTTCCAGATCATGAGGGTTCTCTATATACAGTGATGCATCAGGAAAGGGATTGGAATGTTTACTAGAGCAGAACAAGAGGGTTAGCATATGCTTCTCGACAGCTAAGGCCGCATGAGAAGAATTATCTGACCCATGACCTGGAGCTTGCAGAGGTCATCTATGCCTTGAAGCTTTGGAAGCATTACCTTTATGAAAAGAGAGTAAAGATATTTACAGACCACAAAAGTCTGAAATATGTATTCACTCAGAAAGAGTTGAATATGAGACAGAGAAGGTGGCTAGAGCTTATGAATGACTTTGACATCAACCTACAGTATCATCCAGGGAAGGCCAATATAGTAGAAGATACACTTAGCCGATATCCTATGGCTATGTTTCTGACTATAGACCATCATCTTCTCGAAGACTTAGAGAGCTTGGGGTCGAGGTCATTATTCTAGGATTTGAGGGAAAGATGATGAATATGCAGGTTTAGTCTGGATTGATCGAGAAGATCAAGGAGGCCCAGATTCTTGATGAGGGTCTCCATAGCATTTGGATTCGGGTACAGAAAGGACTATTGATGACCTCACCATAATAGAGGATGGTTCTCTTAGGTAAGGTACTAGGTTGTGTGTGCCTAAGGGTAGCTTGAGGGAGAAAGTCATGCAAGAGGCTCATCAGTCACAGTATTCCATTTATCCAGGAGCAATGAAGATGTACAAAGATCTTTGAGAACATGTATGGTGGTATGGGATAAAGAGGGATGTGGCCAGATTTGTCTCCAGATGTTTGGTATGTCAGCAGGTCAAGGATGAACGTTAGAGACCCGAAAGATTACTCCAGCCTTTGTCTATCCCAGAATGGAAGTAGGAGCACATCACCATGGATTTTGTCTCAGGCTTACCACGAACACCCGGCGGGAAGGACGCTATATGGATCATCCTGGATAGACTGACAAAATTGGCTCACTTCATTCCATTCAAGGTAGGGTTGTCGAAGGAGAAGCTAACAGAGCTCTACATGAGACAGATTATGCAGATTCATAGGGTTCCATTTAGCATTATTTCAGACAGAGATAGCAGGTTTACTTCACACTTCTGGAAGAGTCTGTAACAAAGTTTGGGCACCCAGTTGAAGTTTAGTACTGCTTATCATCCACAGGTAGATGGGCAGTCCGAGAGGATGATTCAGACCTTAGATGACATATTGAGGGTCTGTGACTTAGATTTTAGAGGGTCTTGGGAAGACCATTTGCACCTAGTTGAGTTTGCTTAGAACAACAGTTACCACGCCAGTATAGGCATAACACCTTTTGAGGCACTGTATAGCCGACATTATCGAATGTCTTTATTCCGGGATAATATGGGAGAGAGATTTTTGCTTGGGCCAGAGATGGTAGTGGATGCAGCAAATAAAGTCAGATTGATCAGGGACATAGTCAAAGTTGCTCAGGACAAGCAGAAGCACTAGGCAGACAGTCACCGAAGGCCTTTGGAGCTCGTTGTTGGAGATTTTGTTTTCCTGAGGGTATCCCCTACCCGAGGCATTATCAGGTTCAAAAAGAGGGAGAAGCTTAGTCCTCGATACATTGGGCCATTTGAGATAGTAGAGACAGTGGATCCAGTAGCATACAGGTTGGCACTTCCACATAGCCTAAAAGGGGTCCACAGTGTCTTCCATATTTCTCACCTCAGATGATACATTTTAGATCCCAGCCATGTTGTAGATCATTCTGAGCTTGAGGTATGCCCCAGCCTCACATATGAGGAGCAGCCCGTGGAGATTCTAAATTGCATAGAGAAGCAGCTGCGGAACCAGACCACAGCCTTAATGAGAGTAGTACTTGTCTATCTGCACTTCTGAGAGTAGTACTTGTAGCTGCGAAACTTGACTCACATATGAGAAGCAGCTACTAGAGAGTCCACCTGGTATAGAGAGATTGAGATGGGGGAGAAATACCCGCATCTGTTTTGAGGTATTTGTTTGTTGTACTTGTCTATCTGTATTTCTTAAATTTTGAGGACACATTTTTCTAAGGAGGTTAGACTTGTAAATCCCCTATTCGAATTTTCAATAAATTCCCTCTTTAGACTATTTTATTCGTTATTAATTATTAATTAGTAGTCATGGCAAGAGGGAGGGGTAATTTTATAAATTAGATGGCATAAGCTAGAGTGGGAAGCTTCTAGATCATTAATTAGTCATGGGAGATTAATAACTAATCATGTGACTAATTATCAAGTTAGTTGTAACTAACTAACCCCAACCACTTTTCTAACTAATCCCACCTCCTCCATAACCACCCTAACTAACTTGTAACAAACTCCTAACTATTTGCTAACCACCCCAACCAACTAGGGCTTAAACACATGTTTTAGTAGCTTTTTGCAATAAAAACAATTGTCTTTGCAAAAGGATGAAATGTTTTGCAATTAACTTTTTTTTCTCAACTCTATTTAAACAGAGCTTTCTTTCTGTTTCATTCACACTCCTCCCCTGATGGCGAAGCCCTGCCAAAACAACTGGACTCCTTCTATTTTTCTCCTCTTTTCTCATACTCTTATTCTTCCTCCTCCATTCCCTAACCCTAGTTATTTGGAGCTCAAGCTACGGTGACCACAGAAATGTCGGTGCCCGTGGCGTAGTACTCTCCGACGACTCGACAACACCCTCGGCGACGGCGAGTATCCTCAATGACAATAAGAACTCCACCGTCCGTCCATGGAGATGGCGATCTCCTCGACGAGCGACGCTTAAGCGCAAGACTTCTCCGACAGTCTCCACTCGGACAAAGACGCCTCCAAGCCAAGCACCATCTCCAGGCACTTGACTCGGCTGAGCTTCATCGGTGTGACCTTATCACCATGTGAGTTTTTTCTACTGCAGTGATCATCAGGAAGGATCAATCCCATCCTTTGTCTCAAATCAAGCACATCGATGAACTCAACGAACGAATCCTTAAGTTCTATGAAGAGTTTCATTTTCTTCCTTCTCTGTTCTTGATTGAATCGAATCCTCTGTTCTTGATTGAATCGAATCCTCTGTTCTTAATTGAAGCTTGACGTTCATCATGACAGCAACGGTCTTGAGTACTATTGAGAAAGATAGGACAACGATGAGGATCACCTCTCGTGATCATCGGCGTCAATTGATAGACTATAGTGTTCGAACTGAACAAGGAACAATTTCATACTCGAAACCCTTGAATCAAGGATCGGTAGGTCACCAGACCTTTACTCTTCTGTTCTTGATTTGTTTTCTTGAAATTACGCTTATTGGATGATTCGGATCGATCTCCAAAAGTTAGTAATGAGACTAGCACATCATATGTTTGTGAAAATGTCTTAGGGAAGTTTCTTAGTTCAATTCTAACTAGACCTTGGTACAAAGGTTATTCCCGTATCTATGATCACCCTCCATCGATCGAGTACTTTGCATGGGTATAAGCTCTTCTCTAAACTCCTTTATGTGTTATTTTAATTCTTGAATATAGAATTGCGGTGGTGTTGGGTTCGGACAGTGTCGCTCGGTTGGAACCGACACCACAAGTCTGGCGTGACTTAGTGTCAGGGGATGAACCCGAAGTTATGAAAGCTCAGGAATATATGTGATATCGTATCCTATTCGACACAGTTCTCTATAAGGTTCAGATCCCAGCAACAGGGAAGATTTGAATGCAACAGTTAGGTTAGGGTTGAAACGGGTGGACTGTAGTACATGGGCCCGGCCTCATTAGAGTGGGCTGGCCAAGTTTATTTAAGATAGGCTTTATTGAGAAATTTCCAAATAGATAAGGAATTAGATTAGAATGGGCCTGCCAGCCCATAAAGAAAGGGTGTTCAGAAATTTGATTGGTTTAGCCATTAGTTGGTTAGTAGTTTACTAGTTTAAACAATACTTTACTAAGTACATATTGATTAGTACTTGATAATAGGAATAGAATTAGGAATGATTAATAAATAGGTTAGTATTAAATAGACATTAGAATAATAGATTTTCTTTAGTTTTAGAATATTTTCTAAGAAATATTGTGTCTTTTTGACACAGACTTCCCGACATTGGACTATACCCCTACAACAATCCACACAAGTATACTACGAACGAATTTGTACTCTACAACTGTTATGCATGTTTTATATTGGACACCTAGATGACACGGAGACATTGACTGTACTATTGTTCTTTTATTGTACTCATTACTCATTGTCGGGGATTCGGGAAAATAAATAGTTTACATGTGATCAAGCCCATAGTATAATATTGTTGATAGCTTAACCATACATCGTCGACGTGTGTTTAAGCTGTACCGCACTTATTGTACTCCCTAGCCGGTCACATGTAAATTATAATTTTAAACCACTATTGCACTTAGTCATTTTTTTACTGTTATATTGTCACTACTTCATTTACATATTAGTTACTAGTAGCATTACTTTACAGTTTACTTAGTATAATTCATATTATAGGGTAGTACCTTGCTCATTTTCTAGTTGGATATTGTCACCTCACTTTTTGTAAAATATGAGTTTTATGATTTTTCAATGTCAGGTATATATATATATATATATATATATATATATATATATATATATATATATATATATATATATATATTTTTACTTATTTATAAATAATGGATAAGTTGGGCTATTCTATTTTTTTTAATTAGTGATTTCGGCCGGCCAACACAGCTTGTGTAGGATTAGAAGGCTGAGCCTTCTCTTCAATTCATTACAATCAATTGGAGTAGAAATCTATTTTTTTTCCCGCCAACTATTTCCCCTGCCCATGTGAAGCAAACGGCCTCAACCACCTATAAAACCGACTGTGCCTCTGCATTTTTTCCTTCAGCTCACAATTCCAGAGTCCTCTAATCTCGTCTTCTTCATTTGTTTCCAACCTCCAACCCTAATTTTTGAAGTACTTCCAATGGCGATTCTGGTGAGCATTCCTTGCTAGGCGGGTTCCTTCGACGTTCATGACCGCAGCAGCGCCGTAGTCCACTGGTGATCATCGACGACGACGACGACAAAGGTTCTCTAGCAGCTAGCACGAGCGGATTTCGGATCTTCCTTCATTCTTCTAACAGATCACCCGAGACGAGACTGGTATGTATTGATCGGTGTTTTGAATTCAAATTGAGTCGGCAAGGAAAATCCTTGTTGAGATCCAATCAATTTTCTTAGATCGGATCTAATCGATCCATTTTCTCTGTAGGATGTAGAGCAACAGACTCATTAGGATCACTGTGGTCCAGTGTACTTACTCTGAGAACGAAGAGTGACCTGGTGAGTTTCTGTTGATTCGAGCTTGAATTGATCCCGATTCTTTTTCATTCTCTTGAGATCTTCAAATTATTTCCATTGCAGGACGATTCGATCAATTTATCAAGTCATCGATCTAATTAGATCACCAGATTATATCCAGGTGAGTAATTTGAGTGAAGCTTTGATATTCTTCGAATTTCTCAATTCCGATTAAAATCTTGATCGAGAGTCTTGTTATTTTGAACCTTTGGTGATTCTTTTACTGTTATGTTGAGATCGGTGGGATCTGAATTTTCTTGCATTTTTTTGGGCTTCGAAGAAACAGAGGAGATTCGGGAATAAGAGATTATTTGGTTGCTCGCCAACTGCTTGAAGAAATGTCTGAACGAAGGTTAGAGTGGTGAATTGGACACGTGAAGATTGTGTCCGACTGTGAGGAGTGTGTCTTCGCTTCAGATTTATTTACTTCAGATAATTTCCCTTTTTTCTGGATTAATGTAGAGTTTCATTATACTTAGAATAATGGTGGTTGCACAGGCATATGATCGGGTGCGTGGGGTTCGGGTTTCCGTACCCGTCGTTAGGACTTCGTATTGGTGTCGTGTTGGTATCAGTCGCAGAGACAGCTGGGTTGGTGTTGGAACGAATATAGGTTGGTTGCTGCATTAGGGAAACTGGGCAACACCCGCGACACTGGGGACTCACTGAGCTGTGCTTTCAGTTTGAAATTTTAATGTTTGTCATACCATAGTGAATTTTCTTAAGTGGTATTATGTAATCTATTGTCAATGAAGTTAACGAGCAAAGGTGGACAACATTAAGTATAATTTCTAGTTTCCTTACTAAAGTTAGCTAACTGGGATGTGTGTTGGTTAGGATTGGATTTGAATGTTGAAAAGTTAGCTGGGTCCTAATGAGTTCAATTGTAATGTAGCTAGCTTATTATTTGTTGGGCCAATTGTGAGTAAGCTTTAGAGAACTTGTGTAATTTCAAGTTGGTGAGTCCAGGAAGATGTCAAGCTTTAAGTTTGAGTCCTATGTTGAGTTTATGATATAAACGATTATGCTCCAATTTATATTTTTAAACAACTTTCCTAAATAACTAACCAGGGGTGTACTTAATATTATATAGTTAGTTGCCATAAAGTTTAGTATCTTTTTGTAGAATGTATTAGCATAATAATATATATTCCTAGCTAATTTATATATTTATAATTAGTTTAAAGTAGCAATGACTAATTAGTTAGTTGGTAGTATCTAGTTAGTTGTTTTTATTTTAGAAATTAATCAACATGTAAATCAATTAAAACAGGAGGTCATACAGCTCCATTGTTTACCAGTACTTTCCCGGAGCAAGGCAAGTATTGTTATATGGTTTTTATATATTTACATATCTTGTACCTTTCTTGTGACATGTCATGACACGATATCTTGTACTCTCGTACTTTCCTGTTCTTGTACATTCTTGTGTCGGAAGGGGAAATACACTAGTTATGTGACCAAATCTCGGTTACTATATTCATGTAGATAGCTTAGTCCTCGCATCGTGCACGCGGGTCCTAAGCCGTACCGATATTCATGTACTCCTGTACATGTTCCTACACTCACCTTAGCCAGTCACATAGACTAGTTGTATTTCAAATATGGTGCACATGTCATATCTTGTACTTCAGGTTCATGGTTTACATTCACGTACTTTATTTCCTGTACTTTCATTCCTGTACTTTCATGTTCATTTCATGTATTTCCTATTCATGTTCTTTTGTACTTATTTTCCATATTATGATGTTCTTGTTCATTACCTAGAACTGTACTTTGCTCCGCTCCTGACTAGGATATGTTACAGGTGAGATGGAGGCTTTGTGTGACACATATTATGGCGAAGAGCCTGTAGATGCAGTAGAGCCAGCTGGAGTTGCTCTGGACTTAGAGGCTGAGGAAGCCTAGCACTTTACCCATTAGTAGTCTATATTTATTTGTATTTGAGACTATCAGACTCTACTTTTCATTTGCTGGAAATGTAATAACTCTTAGACTTGTACTTGATTCTGGGATTCATTTATAGATGATGTATTTTGTACTTATTCTTTTTTATCTGGTTAGATTTTCCTAGATTTATACAGCTTACTTTATCGTGTCCAACGATGAAGGCTGGGCGTGTCCGACTCGTGTCCGATTATTCGGGAGCGGGTCGTGACATGTTTTTAGTGGTGGCCCATGCAGGTCAATCCTAATAGTACCTAGGTATTAGTGTACTATTGGGGGACTTGATTTAAACTAGGGAAACTTAAATCACAGCATAGGAAATCGGGTACATTGGGTATATGTAGATATTATATAAACATTTATATTTACTGGTAGGTTAGGTTTTTATCAATTACGAAGTTTTCTTTTGTTGCAGGATGGTCACTATGAGGAAGACCGCTGATCAGCCTGGAGTTGCAAGCAGCTCGGGACAGTCTACACCAAATGTTCCGTTATAGCAGCTTCTGCCACTGCCTCCTATCTTTTCTCCGCTACCCCGACGATGACTTTCGACGACGCTCAGGTGATGGCCATGTTCCAGCAGTTTATGGAGACTTAGAACCATCAGGCCGCACAGTTCAGAGCGACAGTACTGGATGCGCTTAGGACCCGAGAGCCGGCAGCACCAGCACCAGTAGCACCTGCAGCACCGAGATCGGGGACAGTCATAGACTACCAGAACCTCTGCCCGATGGATTTCTGGGGCCACGAGGGGATTGTTTATGCGGATGAGTGGCTGGAGAATGCTGAGAGGACACTGAAGATGGTACGGATCCCGGATGACTTGAAGGTGGAAGTTGCGAGTATGCGACTCTTTGATCTGGCCAGAGCTTGGTACTGGGAGGAGCCCCAGTTAGCTGAGCTCCAGGTTCTTTGGGCAGATATTAAAACTCTGTTCAAGGAGAAGTTTTCCCCGATGTGGAGCGAGATGAGCTTCGGATGCAGTTCGAGGCATTACAGCAGGGGACAACGTATGCGAGCATCCTCAGAGTTCACCCGACTCAGCAGGTTCACGGAGAACCTAGTCAGAGCACCGGAGGACAGAGCTTGGAGGTTCAAGAAGGGCCTCACCCGAGAGCTGCGGTATGCAGTGGCGATTAGTTAGGCGACAACGTATGCAAGCATCCTCAAGATTGCTCAGGATGTGGTGAAAGAGGCAGATCCGAAGCTGAAGAGGGACCGAAACATTGACAGTAGCAGCTTCCAGACACCGGCGAAGAGGATTCAGACTCAGATTCAAGTGAGGCCACAGCAGCCGGCACAGCAGCATCACCGTCCAGCCAGAGTCCATGCACATCAGCCACAAAGACAGCAGCAGGCAGTTACTTGCACTTTCTGTTACCGGCCAGGACACCGCTTCGACGAGTGCCACAAGAGGCTCGGGTTCTGCTTATTTTGCGGATCAGATGCACACCAGATGAAGGACTGCCCACATGCTGCAGCAGGACTGACAGGAGGACATCGAGGAGCTGGAGGACTACCACCTGCACCACCCAGAGCTCTACCAGCTGCACCACAGAGGGTTCAGGCTTTACCTACTCAGCAGCAGCATTTTGTACAGCACCAGCAGCAGAGGGGACCACCACAGCAGGGACGTGCTTACGTCATGGCCACAATTGAGGAGGATGAGGAGGTTCCAGATGTGTTCATAGGTTCTATCATTTTACATTCTTTCCCTACAATTGTATTATTTGATTCTTGAGCCACACATAGTTTGTATCATATGAGTTTCTGCATAGACACGGTTTCACACCTAAGCCCACTAGAAGGAACTGTCGGATTATGACAGGAGGAGAGGTAGTGCCAGTTAGTGAGATGGTAAATTGCCCTATAACTATAGTTGGAAGGGAGCTTAGGGCTCGACATATAGTGATGCCATTGCCTAGATTTGATATAGTCCTCGGCATCGATTGGATGAGTGAGCAGTTTGTTGTAATAGACTGCCATAAAGGGAAGGTAATTTTCAGCCCGCCTGGAGTTCTACCGTTCGAGATCAGCAGACGGATTGCAGAGAGGCCAAAGGGAGTCTACTTCGGAGCAGTTACAGAAGACCAGAAGTTGTCGCACCCGTTGATTACAGAGTTTCTCGATGTCTTTTCCGAGGAGTTACCAAGATTGTCGCCAGATCGAGATGTGGAGTTCAGCATTGACTTAGTGCCCGGATCAGTGTCGAAGTCCCAGCATTGCTACAAGATCAACCCGAAGGAAGATGCAGAGTTGAAGGCCCATATTGATGAGTTTGAAGGCAAGAGTTTTATTCGGTCCAGTGCTTCACCCTGGGGAGCACCGGTACTCTTCGTGCTGAAGAAGGATGGGACTATGAGGATGTGTATCGATTACTGTGCACTCAATAACATCACCATCAAGAATAAATACTTGTTATCGCGGATAGATGAGTTGTTTGATCAGCTCAGTGGGGAGAAGGTCTTTTCCAAGATTGACCTTCGATCGGAATATCATCAGATGAAGGTTCGGGAGCAGGATATTCCGAAGATAGCTTTCAATACCCATTACGGCCAGTATGAATTCTTGGTAATGCCGTTCAAACTCACCAATGCTCCAACAGTGTTTATGAACTTGATAAATAAAGTTTTTCACAAGTATTTGGACAAGTTTGTCGTAGTCTTCATTGACGACATCTTGATATATTCAAAGACCGAAGAGGAGCATGTGGAGCACCTGCAAATTGTTTTAGAGATTTTGCGGAAGAAGAAGCTGTATGGGAAGCTCTCGAAGTGCGAGTTCTTCCTGGATAGAGTGGAGTTCCTGGGGCATGTGGTAACTGGAGAGGGGATTTCTGTAGATCCCAAGAAGATTGAAGCTGTGGAAGCATGGGCACCTCCCAAGTCAATAGCAGAGATTCGTAGTTTCCTGGGTCTAGCAGGATACTACCGGAAGTTCGTAAAAGATTTTGCCAAGATAGCAGAGCCAATGACGAAGCTTACGTAAAAGGACAAGGAGTTCATCTAGAGCGACGCTTGACAGTCAGCATTTGAAGAATTGAAGAGAAGGATCACTACAGCGTTAGTTCTATCTTTTCCATCAGGATCGGAAGGATTCGTCATCTATAGTGATGCATCTGGAAAGGGCTTGGGATGTGTACTTGAGCAGAACAAGAGGGTCATTGCTTATGCTTCTAGACAGTTGGGGCCTCATGAGAAGAATTACCCTACACATGACTTGGAGCTTGCAGCAGTCATTTTTGCCTTGAAACTGTGGAAGCACTATCTGTATGGAGAGAGAGTAGACATCTTCACGGACCACAAAAGCCTGAAGTATGTCTTTACTCAGAAGGAGCTGAATATGAGGCAGCGAAGGTGGCTGGAACTCATGAAGGATTTCGACATCAATCTACAATACCACCCTGGGAAGGCGAATATGGTAGCAGATGCTCTTAGTCGATATCCTGTTGCTATGTTCCTTACTATGGACCGACATCTTCTGGAGGATCTTGAGAGTCTGGGATCAAGATTGTTCTTCCGGGAGTTGGAGGGCAGCTGATGCACATGCAGATACAGTCGGGACTGTTAGAGAAGATCAAGGAGGCCCAGTTTCTAGATGAGGGACTCCGGTGTCTCAGAGACAAGGCAGAGGTAGGATTGCTCGACGACTTCACTATTACAGATGATGAATCCTTGAGGCACGGGAACCAGTTGTGTGCGCCTAAGAATTTACGGAAGGAGGTTATGCAGGAGGCCCACCAGTTGCAGTATTCTATTCATCCTAGATCTACCTAGATGTATAAGGATCTGCGGGAGTATGTGTGGGGATATGGAATGAAAAAATAGGTTGCCAGATTGGTTTTCAGATGCCTTGTATACCAGCAAGTCAAGGCGGAGCGCCAGAGACCAGCAGGATTACTCCAGCCTTTACCTATTCCGGAGTGGAAGTGGGAACACATCACCATGGACTTAGTCTCTGGTTTACCATGTACGCCCGGTGGCAAGGATGCTATTTGGGTTATCGTGGACAGATTGACAAAATCTGCTCATTTCATTCCGTTCAAGATAGGGCTGTCGACTGAGAAGCTTACAGACCTCTACATGCGATAGATCGTGCGGATTCATGGAGTGCCAGTGAGCATCGTTTCAGATAGGGACAGCCACTTCACATCACACTGCTGGAGGAGTCTACAACTGAGCTTGGGTTCACAGTTGAAGTTCAGCATCGCCTATCATCCACAGACAGACGGGCAGTCCGAGAGGACCATTTAGACATTGGAGGACATGCTGCAGTTTTTCGCACTCGACTCCGGTGGTTCATGGGAGGATCACTTGCATCTTGTAGAGTTAGCCTATAACAGCAGTTATCAGGCTAGCATCGAGATGACCCCGTTCGAGGCACTATATGGGCGGAGATGTCGCACACCTTTATCTTAGGATAATATTGGCGAGAGAACTTTGCTTGGGCCGGAGATGGTGGTAGACTCAGCGGAGAAGGTCAGACTAATCAGAGAGCGTCTCAGAGTTTCACAGGATCGACAAAAGCACTGGACGACAGCAGCAGACGGCCACTGGAGTTCGCAGTTGGAGATAGAGTCTTCCTGAAGATCTCGCCGACCAGAGGCATCATTCGTTTTGGCAGAGGCGGGAAACTCAGTCCCAGGTTCATCGGACCTTTCGACGTGACTGTACGGATTGGCGAGGTGGCATATCGACTGGCACTTCCAGCTAGCTTGGAGGGAGTGCACGACGTTTTCCACGTATCCCAGCTTCGACGCTACATTCCAGACCCGAGCCATGTGGTGGACTACTTAGAACTAGAGGTGGGTCCGAGCTTGACCTACGAGAAGCAGCCAGTAGAGATCTTTGATCGGAGGGAGAAGCAACTGCAGAATCAGACTATTTCACTTGTTTGAGTCATTTGGAGACACCATTCTCCGGGGGAGTACACATGGGAGCGCGAGGATGAGATGCGGGAGCGCTATCCTAGTTTGTTTGCTTGATTGTACTTTTGTTTTTGAAAATTTTAAATTCAATAAAATGGCTTGTATTTGAATATTCGTTGTGATTTTTGAGATTTAATTGTGTTGTTCTTCAAAATTTCGAGGACGGAATTCTTTTAAGGAGAGAGGATTTGTCACCTCACTTTTTTGAAAAATATGAGTTTTATGATATTTAATGTCAGGTATGTATATATATATATATATATATATATATATATATATATATATATATATATATATATATATATATATATATATATTACTTATTTATAAATAATGGAGAAGTTGGGCTATTCTATTTTTTTAATTGGTGATTTGGGCCGGCCAACACAGCCTATGTAGGATTAGAAGGCTGAGCCTTCTCTTCAATTCATTACAATCAATTGGAGTATAAATCTAATTTTTCCTGCCAACTATTTCTCCTGCCCATGTGAAGCCAACAGCCTCAACCACCTATAAAACCAACTGTGCCTCTGCATGTTTTCCTTCAGCTCACAATTCCAGAGTCCTTTAATCTCTTTTTCTTCATTTGTTTCCAACCTCCAACCCTAATTTTTAGAGTTCTTCCAATGGCGACGTTGGTGAGCATTCCTTGCTAGGCGGGTTCCTTCGACGTTCACGACCGCAGTAGCACCGTAGTCCACCGGTGATCATCGACGATGACGACGACAAAGGTTCTCCAGCGGCTAGCACAAGCGAATTCCGGATCTTCCTTCATTCTTCTAACAGATCGCCGGAGACGAGACTGGTATGTATTGATCGGTGTTTTAAATTCAAATTGAATAGACGAGGGAAATCCTTGTTGAGATCCAATCAATTTTCTTAGATCGGATCTAATCGATCCATTTTCTCTATGGGATGTAGAGCAACAGACTCATTAGGATCACTGCGGTCCAGTGTACTTACTCTGAGAACGAAGAGTGACCTAGTGAGTTGTTATTGATTTAAACTTGAATTGATCCTAATTCTTTTCCATTCTCTTGAGATCTTCGAATTATTTCTATTGCAGGACGATTCGATCAATTGATCAAGTCATCGATCTAATTAGATCACCAGATTAGATCCAGGTGAGTAATTTGAGTGACGCTTTGATATTCTTCGAATTTCTCAATTCTGATTAAAATCTTGATCGAGAGTCTTGTTATTTTGAACCTTTGGTGATTCTTTTACTGTTATGTTGAGATCGGTGGGATCTAAATTTTCTTGCATTTTTTTGGGCTTCGAAGAAACAGAGGAGATTCGGGAACAAGAGATTGTTTGGTTGCTCGCCAACTGCTTGAAGAAATGTCTGAACGAAGGTTAGAGTGGTGAATTGGACACGTAAAGATTGTGTCGGCTGTGAGGAGTGTGTCTTCGCTTCAGATTCATTTACTTCAAGTAATTTCTATGTTTCCTGGATTAATGTAAAGTTTTATTATACTTAGAATAATGGTGGTTGCACAGGCATATGATCGGGTGCGTGGGGTTTGGGTCTCCGTACCCGTCATTAGGACTTCGTGTTGGTGTCGTATTGGTGTCAGCCGCAGAGACAGTGTTAGCCCAATAATTATATCATGTTTTTGAATATGGCTAGCCCAATGATTATATCATGTTTTTTAATATGGCTAATCAATTAAGTTTACCATAAAGATATCACTAATATTCATGTACTCACTATCATGTTATTACTTTAACTTAGCATTGTCCTAATATTCTGTATCAGTCATATTGTTTTGTTTACCTAACATGTATTTGTAGACATGTTGTAAGCATGATCAAACAAGATCAAACCAGGACATGCAATAGAGAATTATTGATGGGCCAAAGACGATATTATACAAGAAGATTTTTCTGAACCACCTAACGACCTATCCGGGGCCTCGCATCAGGGGTTCCACTGAAAGGTATTCAAATTTTTAGATCCGTTTATCTTTGGACGACCGCCGTCAAGTGAAAAAGGCATCTTCAAAGTCTGCCCAAATATTTGAAGAAAGGCGTCATCAAAGGTCTCTTGGTTTTCCTATTTTATCAATATAATTTTTCATATTTATTGAGTCTAGGAATACGATGTACACTACATCGTACTAGCAAATAGGCTATCCAAGAAACGTTTTCAAAATACCCTTTCATTTTGAAAAAAAGCCCACTTACAAAAGCCCAAACTACTTCCTAACTGTTTGACTTTTCAAAAAGCCCAAAAACCAATTTGCAGAAACCCTGACAAAACTCCAGACAAATTCGGCCCAAATTCGGCCAGAGTTTGGTTAGTGAACGTTGCTTTTTAAACTTGGTCTTCCCATAGTTACGGATCCCAACGAGATTTTCTCATAGAGTTCTGCCCGAATTCTGCCCGAATTCTATCAGAATTCTGCCTTTAGAAAAACTATAAATAGAGAAGGATTTCGATCATTTGAACACACCAATTCACTTTCATATCTCTTCTCTATAAGCCTACTACTTCTTTCAAAGTATTTCGAGCTATTCATTTTCAAATCCCAAGCCAGTTACAATCCTCTAGTCGATTAGCCAGTGTGGTACGGTCTAGAAGTTTTATAGTGATTGTAATCAGAGGCTTGATTGAAGATAGACACTTCACAATTGAAGTTGGTCGAGTACTTCGGATCAAACCTCACGTTGTAGAAGTTGTAAGAACTTTAGATGAAAACTTGTGGTATTTTCCAATAGTGGATTCAACTAGAAGCTAGAGTTCTTCCAACTGGACTAGTCCTCACAAGAAGGAAACCAGTATACATCCTTGTGTTTGCGTTTGCTCTCTACTCTCTACTTTTCATTTATATATCTGTGATATATAAATTATGTGATCTTGTTACTAACATTTTTAAATAGTTAATTTTTGCTGCCTACTCTATTCACCCCCTCTAGAGTATTACGCTTTACAATTCATTCCTACAATCGGTCCTACAATTGGTATCAGAGCCAGTGCTCCATCTAGAGGTATTATATTCTGATCCCAATTGTTCCTACAATTGGTATCAGAGTAGGTGCTCCTTATAGAGATATTATTATATGTTCTCCTTATAGAGATATTTCGGCTTAACATCCTTGGAGATTATCCTCATTATCAGAGCAGATTATATAGGTAAAACGAGGTAACATTGCTATTATATTCTTATTTATTACAGTTGTTACATAGATCACAGTATCACATATAGCAAGTATGTACTTCACAACTGAAGAGCAATCCTTAAATAGACTCCCACTATTTAATGGAACAAACTATAGTTATTGGAAGACACGGATGAGCTTCTACCTGAAGTCTCTAGATTTTGACTTATGATCAATTGTTGTCAATGGCTACAAAAAGCCTACTATCACTTCTATTCTCATATCCTCTGTAATCAACAAGCCTTATTATAGTTACACGAAGGAAGAGAAGAAGTTAGCTAGCCTTGATGCAAAAGCTACACATATCTTTTATTGTGCTGTAGATATAAATGTATTCATATATTACTACTTACAAACATCATAAAATTTGGAAAGTTCTTGAAGCTACTTATGAGTACAGGTATGAAAGCAAAGCTAGCAACTCCAGAAAGAAGGATAGTCTTCATAATGATGAAATATATGCATGATGGAATTGGGATTTAAGGTTCAATACAATCCTTATACGAAGAAGAGCTTGCATGTGACAACTGTAAAAAGATAGGCCACATCCAAGAGATTGTACTACTGCTAGAAAGGAGAGTCACTACGAACGATCAAAAGAAGAAAGATCATCTTTCACAAGTATACTAGCACGAGCATATGGTGCGAAAACGAAGCAAGAGATTCGAAGAGAAGAAGAGAAGAAGAAAGAAGAAGAAGAAGAAGAAGAGA